>QRFJ01003868.1:38953-121132 GCA_006176705.1 Cocos nucifera
AAAATTATTTTAATTTAAATATCATATGAGAATATGATAGATGCAATGATAGACTAGTTGTAGAATAGTTCTACATAATTGTCTAGATTAAAATTTATTTTGATTAGTCATTTAAATTCTAATTTTTTTAGATTATTATGTGATAATTTAGATCTTGAAAACATGCATGATTATGATACATGAGAGTATGCCATATGCCGATAGATGCTACTTTATATAGAGATATATGATATAGATTCTGATTATTTTTTGTAGTATTGAAATGTTCTGATTAAGTCGTTCCTCTTGGCCGTCCAGGTCATAAAATGATAGGGTTAAGGCCCTCTCTTCCCATTCGATGGGTGTTTCTATGCGTGTAGGGGTGCTTGCGTGTTCGCTCCTTAATCAGAACCCAAAACTTACTTTTCTCAAATCCTAGATCCTGAAACCCTAGGATTTATTGTGCATATTTTGTTTATGAAAACCCAACTTAATTAAGAATTAAGGTTTTATGGAATATTAATTAGGTTCTAAAATGAGAATTTTAGATCTAAGACATATTCATAATACATGGTTCGGGCTTGGGTAGCCTCAATTAGGTCTAAAGTGATTTGATCAAACCGAATCAAGAGCATTGGTTATAGATGGGATCAACAATGCTTAAATTGACCAGCCTAATAGGATTAAGTCTGGGTCAAGATCAAGTCACGATAAGCAAGACCTAATTAGGCTCAGAGTTTAGAGTCTGGATTGTAGGCTAACCCAATTTGGTTCTGACTCAAACAATTTGGTGTCTAAAGTAAGTTTGGCACAGACGACCGACTGGTTTTTAATTGGAAGCTACTCGACCTGAATGGTTCTTGTGCGAGTTAACGGCATTATTCCTTCCACGGCTCTCACTTACCTGGCCATATCTTTGACACAGTTCTGATCTGAGGTGGCAATAATCCGATCTGACCATCGCCACAGTTAGTCATAATTGTTATGGGACTAAGCCAAAGTCTAGTCTTATGAGACCTGAATCAATTCTCCCTAAGAAAAGATTAAGTCCGTAGGTCTTCCACCATTGTAGACGTTGCGGGCCCTTCTCGGGGTTGATGTTTCTCGGCTGGATACAGCGTGCTCAGTTGGACCGGAAAGATGCAACCAATGTCTATTAGGCATTAGATGCTATGGGGCTGGAAGATGAGTTTGGGCTCAATATTCCGGATATGGTTGAGAGACCTAATTAGGAACCAGTCTATGCAAATGGTGGCGTCTGACTTAACTAAGGAGTGTATCAATATTCCGGATATGGTGAGATTCATGAATTAGAGACCAAGTTTGGGTGCACTTATGATTCAGAGATCAGAACAAGAGTTGTTCACTCATTGGGCTTAACCCATCACCAATAACTGTTAAGGTTGAGTGATGAGGTCAAGTTGGTGAGACCGCACCACCCACTTAGAAATCATCAATCGCGGAAGATTTTCGCATCTCTACAGAGGGAGTGTAGGTATCCGAGAAATAGTGGGAGCTAATTTGTTTAAAAATAAAATCCCTAAACAAATTGGTCAAGTCAAAATTACAGTATCTAACATAGATCTCTTGACTCTCTACAGGAAATGTCTAGACACCGAGTCCAGATCCTATCAATGGGATCTCATACGGTTGAATACCTCCTAGTAGTAATTTTGACATGGGAATGACTGGCACCTATATATGTATTATATAGAGTATATGCTACAAAGGAACTATCAAAATTGTCCTTTTGGGTTCGCCACGAACAAGCTAACACCAAGTTCTTGCGACCAAGGACCCCCTCCCACCTTACCAGCTCGTCCATCCACTGAAACGAGAGAGCCGTCCTGGGAAAAAATGGAATTGACGGAAAGACACATAAGGCCAGATACATACATGTTTGGGCTCGATTGTCTGATGAGCTCCAGCACCAACATGAAGATATCAGGACTGCTCGCCAAATTGTTGGCTCACCTGCAGGGGAGATGTTTGAGTGAACAAAGTCGCGCAGCCAAATATTCAAGTCACGAAATGACTTTTTAAGGCTGATGCGTGATGGCAGTCAGTCCAAGATTTCACTGTCTGATAATGATCAAGGACATGGAAGAGCTTGAGAAGCTTTGGTGTGAAGTGGGATTGGACTTTGCAGAATGATTATTATTCTGCAACCTTTGGACTTGATGCATATGGGCAATTCATCATGAATACCACATGCATAAACTTCAGAATTCCTTGGCCCAGTTGCATGAATATGCTTGGTTACCGCTGAGACTTCTATGAGATTCTAAAGGCTCAGTTCTTGCATATAGAACGGACTTACTTCCAAAAGAAAGCTTATGAAAGAAAAAGAAAGTCTGTGAAAAAGCAAAAGGTAGAAGGATCAAAGAAGAAAGAAGGCAGACCGAAAGAAGAAGGTCAAGGCCAAGGAAAGTGTTTCACATTGCAACAGCGACAGCCATTGGAAGCGGGAACTGCCCTACTTACCTGGCCACCCTGAAGAACAAGAAGGTAAGTCCTTCTGGAGGTATGCTCGTTAATTGATGTCTAACCTTACGGTTTCTTTCTGCATCAGGTGGGGTGCTTGACTCTGGTTCTAGTGCTCATCTGTGCACTTCTATGCAGAGGTCTTGAGGGGATAGCAGGAGGCTGAGGGATGGAGACATGATTTCCTACGCATCGATAATGGAGCAAGCAGTTGCTGCGAAGCCGTGGGAACATACCTCTGCGATTACCCAATTCTGGTGTATAGACTTAGTTTTTAAAAAGACTGTTATTATATGTTGCTGCAGCTTACAGGAATTTGGATTTCTATTTCATGGCTTAGACAAGGAAGGTTTATGTGATCACCTTCTTTAAGGACCATTGTAACATCTTTATGAAAGAATAAAATGCAAATGGTTTCCTTGTTAATGTCTTTATCAGTTGCATATTGAGTGTACCTATTTAACTATCGAGCAAAATGTGAATGCCAACGACCTAGGGATAGTCCAAAAACGACAGATATCTATGGCAACTTGAGATTAGGTTCATATAGCAGAAGATGAGGATTAAACAAATTGGAGAAAAATTGGGGCTATTGGTCCATTGACTTTTGAGTCATATCCAACTGTGAATCTTGTCTTTCAAGGCCAAAATGACTAAACTCCCTTTTGTTGGGACATGGGGAGAGGGCCACAGATCTCCTTGCGCACCCCCATAGTCACATATGATGTTGCGGGCGGCCATTTCGATGTGCCGGCTAGAGGCAATTTTGTTCTACTTCATTACCTTTACTGATGATCTGTCTAGGTATGGGTATGTGTATCTTTATGAGAAAAGTCTGAAGCCTTATGAAAAGTTCAAAGAATTCAGACATGAAGCAGAAAAAATTAAAATTTGAAAAACCCATTAGATTCTCGATCAGATCGAGGGAGATGAATACCTTAGCGAGAGAATTCCTACACTTCTTAAGGAAAGGCCTATAGTCTCTTAATGACTTCCACCAGGAAACACCTCAACTCACGGTGGTTTCAGAACGGAGAAATCGGACTCTATTGGGATATGTTTCGGATCCAGATGAGTTCACAGACCTCCCAGATTTCTTTTGGGACAGTTCATTTATTAACTTTCAATCTATTTTACTGAATAGGGTTCCCTCTTAAACCCGTTCCTACCACACATATGAGATTATGCACGGTAAGAACCAAGTCTGAGTCAATCTCAGAATTTGGGGTGTCCGGCTCATGTCAAAGAAAACAATGCGGACAAGTTAGAGTTTAGGTCCTTTATTAGCTCGATTCATAGGATATTCCTAGAGTCATTAGGATCTATTTCTACATTCCAGAAGACCACAATGTTGATGTGAGTCGACATTCATATTTCTTGAAAAATAGTTTATTCAAGATTAGTGGCATTGGAAAGCAGATTAGCTTGAATGAGAAGTCTCACAAGTGGAAAGAGGCTAAAGGCCAAGATGAACAAAATCAGGTTGAGCCAATAGAACACATCTCCTCCACCTCGTAGATCGGAAAAGTTCCGTTCCCCTGAAAGATACTTAGGTATTATTTTCAGAGACGTAGAGGAGGAAAATGTTCTTCATAGGTAATGGTGCTCATTGGTTGATGATCCAAAATCTAACAACGAGGCGATATCAGATATCGACTCTAAGAAATGCTTGAGCAATGAAGTCAGATGATCGACTCGATGCCACTCAACCAAGTCTTGGACCTTTGGTAGATCCACTTAGAAAGGTATTAGTACCTATTGGGTGTAAATGTACTTCAAGAGAAAGATTGTGTGCAGATTGGGAATGCTGGAGACATTCAAGGCTAGACTGGTGGCAAAAGTTATTAGTCCACGTGAAAGGGCATTGACTATCAGGATACCTTTCCCGGTAGCTATGCTAAAATCCATTCCGCACATTGCTTGCCGTGCAGCCTATTTCGATTATGAATATTGGCAAATGAACATGAAAACGGCATTCCTAAAATGGATATCTTGAGGAAGATATCTTATATGGAGAACAGCGCTAGGTTTTCACATCAGTGATACTGGAGATCACAAGGTTTGAAGCTTGCAAAGGTCACATATTGGCTTAAGCAAGATCTCGGAGCTGGAACACTCGTCTTTCAATGATGTGATAAAAAAAGTTTGGTTTTCATCAAAATGAAGAGGAACCATGTGTTTTTCAAAAAGGGTTCAGTGGGAGTGTGTCTGTTCTTCCTGCGTATTGTACGTGGATGACATCTCTTTATTGGAATGATTATTCCCATTGTTGACATCAGTCAAGATGTGTTGTCTAAGGAATTCTCCATGAAAGACCTAGGTGAAGCATCCTTATTCTTAGAATTAAGGTCTTTAGGGATAAACCGAAATAGGATGCTAGGACTTTCACAGAAGATGTACATAGAGGAAAGTTACTAAAGAGGTTTAGTATGGGAAACTCTAGAAGGGGGATTAATACCCTTCAGACATGGTATTCATCTTTCAAGAAGATGTGCCCAGCACACCTGAGGAAATAGAACGCATGAGCAATACCCTTATGCTTCTGCAATAGGGAGCCTCATGTATGCAATGCTATGTACACGACTCTGATATAGCCCATGCTGTGAGATGTCACAAGCAGATATCAGTCAAATCCAGGTGAAGAAACAGGGACTTCTGTGAAATGTATCCTTAAGTACTTGAGAAGAACTAAGGATATGATGTTGGTCTTTTGGTAACGGAGAACTCAAGTTCAAGGATACACAGACTCAGGACTTCATGTCCGATATAGATGGTCGAAAGTCAACATCTGGAATGTTGTGTTGTGGCTAATGGTGGAGCTTGTCAGCTGGGAAGAGTTTCCAAGCAACATGTGTAGTAGATTCCCACCATGTGAAGCAGAATATATAGCTGGCATCAGAGGCATGCAAAGGAAGCGTTCTGGTTACAAGAGAGTTGCTGCAGAAATTTGAGTAATTGCCATCAGATGCCATTCCTCTTTACTGCGACAACAATGGCGCCATAGCCCTTGCTAAGGAGCCGAGGTCTCACCAGAAGTCCAAGACATTGAGCGGCGATATCATCTCATCCGCAGGATTACCTGAGAAAGGTTACGTTGAAGGTCAAGAGAGTCAACTCCGCAGATAATGTGGCAGACCCACTTATTAAAGCCGTTGGGCCAGCAGAAGATCGAAGCCCACCTTGAGAAAGATGGGGACTTAGAACTTGCTTAGCCAATTGGCTTTAGGACAAGTGGGAGAATGTTAGATATATGTGCCCTAGAAGCCAGAATTGGCTGACACTTGTAATACACTTCTAGGGGCAAAATTGTAATTTTGACTATAATTAATGGAAAGGGTTATATTTCTATCACACCTGTGTATTTAGTGTCTGTTGATACATCTTTGAGTTAATGGTAATGATAATCATATTTTCAAAGTTGAAAAATTTAAGACATGAATAATCATTATTAATTTCATTAAACAGCTCCCGACCATAGGATCATCACGAGGATGGTGATTGATCCAGAAGGTGGTGTACGATCGCTTCTCTTTAGTAGATGAGTCTTGAGTCTATAGGTGTGGAGACACCGGAGCGAGAGTATAGGTACTCGTTAGAGAACGAGGGCACTGAGCGTGGACACCTCGAGTAGTCATTAGGAAGTCTACCTTCTCGTCAATGACTGACTCGATGCTGCAGATAGTGTGTCTGGTTCTTTGACCTGAGATGCATCGGCAGTTTCACCTTGAGGGTGTTATAGTTTGACTACACCATTACTCGGTCTTCCTAGCCATATGGAACCCTGAGGTGGTATGTTGGCTGTGAATGTTCTTTGTAGGAACTGGATTGCATCAAGATGGGATCTATCTACCTCAGTGGTAGAGGAGCAGCCCTATGATAATCATGAGAATCAAGTCCTGAAGCCCATGGCCATGGCCAGAGTGAAATAATAGAAAGAGTTTCTATTTAGATTTTTCACATTGGACTCGAATCGAATGATTACATCTATGACAGAGACTAGGGTTTGACGAGTTCACCTTAACCTAATCTGATCGGTGGCTCAAGATAGAAAGAACTTAATCACACAGGTAGCTGCACCAAGAGGTTCGCATTCAGCTCTGATGGTTGCCACCATATACTGCTAGGTGTCACTGGTGGATTTTGGGAGCAATATTAGAATGATTTAGATGATCGATCATTCTAGCTGTTCGAATCAGAAGAGTTCTGATCCATCGAAAGGAGTTTCGATGATGTCTATGATAGAGATCTATGACAATATCCCATTTACCTATACAGAACATGAACCTAACTGGGTCACACAAACAAGGGTTTGAATCTGGTGATCATCAATTGAACTGATCTAGTTCAATTGATCTGAATGAGATTCAATTAGGTTCAAGGAAATCGTGCTAGCACTCGATTGAACCTAACGTTCTCTTCTTACTATCATAAATAAGTGTCCTGACTGAGCAAAGGAGATTGTGCTTCAATCAGAGCCTTCATATGGTCTGACTGAGAGGTTCCCATGTCAGAATAGGTTGTCTTATTTGTAAGACATTACCTACCATTTTTGGTCACCTGCCATTTCTGTTCTTTGACTTTAGTCAAAAGTCTACCTTTGACTGGTCAAACGTTGACCATTGACCCTTTGACTTTTGACCACAGTCATGCACTATTGGAGAGCTGGTAGGGCTTGTCCCCTGCCAGAATCTTGGCAAGGAGAAGGCGCACGCAAGGGTGGCGTGAGCCCAAGTAGGAGCGGCCTAGGAGTCCTTGTTGGACAAGGACTCCACCTCCTTTGGATTCAATCAGAGTTCTACTAAGAATCCAGTTTGACTGGTCTTAGGCGCCCTCTTAAGGAGGAATCCAGGGGTCTCTATTCCAACCAATCAGATTTAGATCTGATTTCACAAAGGGTTGTGATTGGTTGAGAGGAAGAGGAGTTGGATCACAAAGAGGTCTATAAATAGACCCTGCGCCCAACCCTAATCAAAGTGAATGCAATTGAGAACCCCGACGCCAAGGCTGGCTCTCCCTTCTTCTCCTATGCCATAGCTTCTTCTCCCCTTGCTCTCCACGTCCAAAAGGTGTTTGGACTTTGGTTTGGTGCGGATTCAGATCAAGGAAAAGCGATCAAAAAGCAAGAGAGCTGCGCTGCTGCAAGAGGAGACTGCAGATTCTTCAAAAGAGTTTTGATGATCCTCCAGATCAGATCCAGATCTGATTTTTGGAGGTGTGATAGAGAAGAAGAGGGATTTCCAGATCCAACCCGAGTGGATTCCCGGTAGAGGCCAGGCGCTTGCGTTGGCTAAGATCCAGAACCTTCGCTGCAATCAGGATCATCTACAGGGTAATAGGATTACCCAAATCAGGTAAATTAAATTTGATTTAATTTATCTTGTTTTATTTTATTTATTAAAATAATAAGAATCAGATCTGAAACATATCAAGATCTGATTGAGATCAAGAGAAAATTTTTGGAATATATCTCTTGATCTAATCAGATCTGAACGAACCTGGACCGGGAAATCAGGATTTCCCTTCACTTCTGTCAGAAATTTTGCATCGATGAGCTTGAGGAGGAGTTTGGGCTCGTCTACGCTTAGGAGGAGTCTATGAGCACGATCAAACTTCGTTCGACTTATATTCAATTATAGGTTTGCTAAATTCCCCCACCTACCACTCTATTGTGGCTTCCTCATCCTTCAGTTTGAAGGCTTCCTCAACTCGAGCCAGCAGATTAACAAAATTTCTAGGTACTTCTTCCTCTAGAAAGAATTAACAAAACAAAAGATCATATTTTCTATCACTCTTCAGATATCTCCAATCTTTAGAAGCCAACTTTGCATTGTAAAAAGTGTATGAAGGAATCTATGGGAGTCATATAGCGGCCAGATCCTTATCACATAGACTAATTTGGCAGGGTTACTATTGGCCGACCTTGTACCATGATTCTATAGAGCATGTCAAAAAATGTGATCGCTGTCAAAGAAATACAAACATTCAAAGACAGCCAGCTTTCGAACATGCACCTCTGAGTGTCCCATGGCCATTTGCTCAATAGGGAATGGACATACTTAGACCTTTTCCCATGGCATTTGGATAGCGTAAGTTCCTCTTGGTGGCAATAGATTATTTTACAAAGTAGCTTAATAAGGCTGAACGTCCAGCAAAAATCATCGAAGCAAAAGTGTAGAACTTCGTTTGAAAGTCGATTGTTTGAAGATTTGGCCTACCTCAGATCCTCATAATAAATAATGGGTGATAGTTTATCGGAGCAAAATTTATCAAATTTTATGAAGATTTAAACATCTTCCATCATTTTACATCAATAGCCCATCCACAGGCAAATGATAAAGCTAAAGTGACCAATAGAATCCTGTTGCAAGATATCAAAGCAAGACATGAAAGAGCAAGGAGGACTTGGGTGGACGAGCTTTACCATGTCCTATGGGCATATCGAACTATCCAAAGATTGCCAACTGGGAAGACCCCATTTATTTTAGCTTTTGGAACAAAAGCAATCATTCCAATAGTACTTAAACTTCCATCAGCACGAGTTATGGCATTCAATGAGCAACATAATTCATAGGACCTCAGAGCAAACCTCGATCTACTAGAGAAAAAAATGAGAAGAAGCCCAAGTTCGGATGGTTGCTTGTAGACAAAGAGTGGTCCGTTACTATAACTCTAGAGTAAAAGGCAAAATATTCAAAGTGAGAGACTTAATACTTTAACAAGTAGCCGTTTCACAATCTCTGAACTAAGGAAAGCTCATTCCAAAATAGGAAGATCCTTATGAAGTCAAGGAGGTCATTTGGCCTGGAACTTACTACTTGAAGGAGCTTGTAGGCACCGATCTCCCACGCCCATGGAACTCGGAAAACTTATGCATGTACCATCAATAATCTCATTTCAATAAAATCTTCTTATTTTAATATCTTCGATCTTGGTGCAAATCTATAATAACAGAAAATAGCCTCCCAAACTTTATCATTAGATGAAGTTAGCCTTGTTAGGAATAGGAGGAGAACCTCATTCTAACATTGAGCTAAAACAAGGACTTTAGTTACTTAAGCCAAGATGCGGGGAGAGACCCCCTCAGCAGTCCTTTTGTGCCCTTATAGCTCTATTAGGAACAGGAGGAGAACCTCCTCCTAATATTGAGCTAAAACAAAGACCTTGGTTACATAAGCTGGGATGCAGGGAGAGGCTTCTTTAGCAGCCCATTTGTGCCCCTATAGCTCTATTAGAAATAGGAGGAAAATCTCCTCCTAACATTGAGCTAATGTGAAGACCTCGGTTACTTAAGTCGAGATACGGGGAGAGGCCCCTTCAGTAGCCCTTTTGTGTTCCTATAGTTCTATTAGGAACAAGAGGAGAACCTCATCCTAACAATGAGTTAAAGTAAAGACCTCGGTTACTTAAGTCGGGATGTGGGGAGAGGCACCTTCAGCGGCCCTTTTGAGCCCCTATAGCCCTATTAGGAACAAGAGGAGAACCTCGTCCTAAGATTAAGCTAAAGTGAAGACCTCGATTACTTAAGTCAGAATGCAGGGAGAGGCTCATTCAACAACTCTTTTGTGCCCCTAAAGTCCTATTAGAAACAGGAGGGAAACCTCATCCTAACATTGAGCTAAAGCAAAGACCTCGATTACTTAAATTGGGATGCGGGGAGAAGCCCCTTCAATGGCCCTTTTATGTCCCTATAGCCCTGTTAGGAATAGGAGGAGGGCCTCACTCTAATATGTGCAAAGTCAAAGGCCTTGCTAACCTAAGCTGAGGAAAAAAGGGAGGAAGGGGGGCCCATCTAGTGGTCCCAAACGAACCCCAAACCTAAAGCAAAGAGAAGGAGGAAACCCTATCATCGATCCCTACACATATTTCTCGACCATATAAGGCGCAAGAAGGAAAATCACTTCCAGGTCTACAAAAAGGACCTCGGATAGGCGTCCACAACAACCACTTCATTAGAAGACAATGCAAAGAAAAATAAAGTGAAGAAAGTGAAGCCACGAGCAAGCTTTGAATTCGTGCGAAATAAAAATAACAAAAAAGATACTATTTCATTACAAATATAAGTTCATTATAAGTAAAACACTGGTCGACAAGATCAATTACACTTAAAACGAAAAGAGAGAAAGATAAATGCCATCAAAATCTTAAAAAGGGCTGGACTCCTCAGACTTCAGACTAGTGGCCATTATCAAAGATTCCTTCAGACGATCAACCTCCTCCTCGAGCTCCCTTTGCCTCATCATGTTATCATTGAACATCCTATCGGCTTGATGGTAGTTCTCCTCTGACTCTCGCAGCCTCCTCCTTAGGATCTCGAACTCGGCCTCTGCATCCTTGGTAACCTGATGCTCACAAGTCAGCTCGAGCTTTAGCCACTACACCTCAACCTCTTCCATACTGATCGACTCCAAGAGTTTGCCAACGGTCCTCTTCAAGGAGGCAATCTCCTTGACCTTCCTACTTGTACCAGCCTGAAAGCCATCATCAAGTCATCACTGGAGTCGGGCTACTTCATTGTTGGAGGTGCAAAGCTTTTGTTCTAGCTTGGATGTCCTATCACTCCAGCCCAATCGATAAGTCTCATATATGAGCTCAACATCATGTAGCTGCTTTTGAAGTATGGAGAACCTTGTCAACCAGTTCCACTCGAATTATGCCTTGTCGAAGGACCATGGCAAGCCCCCCTCTAGAAGTTGAATCTTTTGCTTTGTTGCCTTGAGTTGAGTCTCAAGGGAGCCGATCTTCTCCATCAGTGCCCAGGATTTGTCACTTGCATTGTTCCAAAATTTGGCTAGCTCCCTTTCAAAGCTCCCCTTTCGAATGCTGAAACTCACAGAGTCCTTCATGTATAAGTTTTAGAGGTGAGTGACCTCTTTGGTTGCCTTCGAAGCATTCTTCTATGAGGCTTGAAGGTCGTCCTCCATCTTTTTTAACTTCTTCTTTAGATGATGGACTTCCTTCCTCAGATTTTTTATTAAAGATTTTAGGGGAACCCCCTGAGGTAGTGGATCAGCATTGATGAGAGACTGCATTCAAAGTATGAAAAATGCTCAAAGGTATAGACAAAATAGAAAATTTACTTTTATTTAATCAAAAAATTTGAGTATAGAATAAAAAAAATAGAAAGAAAAGTGCACAACTACTCGAGAATTTCAACCTCGAAGGGGGGGGGACGACGGTGGATGAAGCCGGAGCGCTCTTGGCTTCCTGAACTGGTTTAGGCACCTCTACGATAGGATTGAATGGATCGAAAATAGGCTCAACGGGGAAGGGATTGACTATGGCATCAGACAGTCCCGCTTCTATGTCATCCTCCTCCTCCAGAAATTCGAGGTAGAGCTCGAGGAACCTCCGGGCCATCCTGCCTTCACAAGGCTCACAATCCTTGATGAATGCCTATTGGCTGAATTCAACATTCAGGATTCTCATTTCAAAAGAGGTCTTGAACTCTTCCATGACCTGGGCCATTGCCTCCGAGATCGACTTCGCCATCCAGGCTTCTCATTCGGCGATCTTATTCTCATCTTCCTTCTTCCTATCCTCCTCCACGGCTAGTGCGGCCTTGAGTCTGGCTGAGATGAACTCCTCTTTTTGAAGTATGCCCTAGAGACTCTCAATTTTTGCCGTCTTCTCCTCTACGAGGCATTCAGCCTCGGTGGCCTTTTTCTAAAGATGATAGATCTCAACTCAAAGATCCTCCTGGATGCTCTGTGCTTCCGCCTCTTGATGCTGCACCCTCTTGATGTAGGCGAGCATTCAATGATCCGACTGCAACAAATGATTGATGTTAAAAAAAATGAAGAAAAGAGTAGAAAAGAAGAGAAAAAATTGAGCAACAAAAAAATCACCTTAAGGATGGTCCTGAGAGAACCCTAAATGAGCTACCGGGGGTCAACGTCGGCCATGCGGTCCACCACCTCCGGCATGGCAAACTTATCATTTAAATCCCGAATGATCTCTGGGTCATCGAAGGGGTCTTCTCCTAACTCACCATGATTAATGCTTGGCTTGCTAGGACGAGCCTTGCGGAGCGTCTTTGTGACCACTTTCATTTTCTTCTTTTCTTCCCCCATCTCTTCCTCAGTAGGAAGCTCCGGAGCTTGATCTCCATTGGAAGGCTCAAGGGCGCTGGAGGCATGAAACCCACACCAACGGTGCCGACCTCAGCAGTTGGGGCAACCTTGGCACCGACAGCAACCTCAGAAGCAATAGTAGTGGCGATAGGGGCTGTGGAGCTTAAAGCATCAACCTTCGCCCAATTCGAGCTATCACCCGATGCTTTTTCTTTCCTCTTCTAGGAGTAAAGCCCCTTGGTGAGAATTTCGATAGCTTTAGTATCCATTTCTACAATGAAAAAGGAATTGCAATCAGTAACAGTACATATATGTGAAACCACACGAAGAATTTAAAAAGTAGAAAAATATACCAACAGGATCATGGGGACTCTAACCCAGGTTGAACAAGATCTATTCTTTTAGAGGATCAGAAAGAAGAGGAGATTGGAATATTTTAAGTTTATTGGAAGAATCAAGGTTGGCTTTCTCTAAGCTAGGAGCTCAGCGAACCGAATCCCTAATGTGACCCCAAGGAGGAAGATCTAATAACAAGATGGGATATCAGACGAAGAAGCACTTCTCCTTCTAGTTATGAATGGAAGAAGGAAAGCCTTTCAGCAACCCCTTCTTAACAAATTGGAGGGAGAAGTACCACCAATTCTTTGCAGAAGGATGGCATTTGAAAGTGTAGAAGTTTTGAAATAATGAGACAGTAGACTGAACTTCGGCCAGATGGTAGAGGGAAAGGAAGCCTCTGATGAACCGAAAGGAGTTCAATATGATGGATGCAAAGGAGATGTTCAAAAATCCAAAGAGAGCAACTACAAAGTGGGATAGTGAGAGTCGAAGCCCGGCACGTAAGGTCTCTAAGAACAAGCAAAATCGATCGATTGGAGGAGAACCGACTTGGTCATCCAAACTAGAAAGTTCGAAGTCGTATTCTAGGGGGATTCCATATTGAATTCAGATCAGTGAAAGATCATCTAGAGTAAGAATTGATGGGATGGTATCTAGGATGAAGGATGAGTGCAACATGTTCCTAGGTTCGACCTCAATCAGAGGTGCAGGGTCTAGGAAGATCGATCTAGGTGAGCTCCAAGAATCGAGGGAGTAGGAGGCTTTGGAAGACATTCAGATTGAAATAAAATCCCAAGAAAACTACCAAAAACCAAGGAAAAATATAGGGTAAATATTGCAATCGAGAAATCGGAGGAGCAAGATGCTAAAGAGATGGATTCATGCTAAAAAGCATGAATATCCAAAGAGATGGATTAGAAAACTGACCTAAGCTATTTGAGGAGGACAAAAAGATGGTGCATGCAATGAGAACCGGTCGAAAGGATATTCAAAATCCAAGAAGATGAGGGAGGAAGCTAAGACCCTTAGGTGGAAGAAGAACGGGGACCGAAGGAAGAAGAAGACTCGGGCAAGAATGACTTTCGGATGAGAGGAGGCCTTAAATAGCCAAAGGCAACCCGAGGCAGTTATGATTGCGGATCGACTTCAGTTGATTGGCATGCACCGCGTGTCCCACTCCCCATGATAGAGAAGTGGCAATAGATAGAGTCTTTATGGCACCATACCTATGGTAGAGTTTTGGCAGAAAATACAAAGGGCCATATTCTCAAACCCATTTCAAATTTAAAAAGCTTCAGTGCCAATGTGATAAATGCCAAAACATCACATCCTGATGAGTGTGGGAACCTAGGAAAGAACTTCGATAATCACCTTTTTACTCCCTTCAAATTTCAAACTCGAAAGTAGGGGGACTATATATTATTGGAGGTAAATGTCGCTCCTGCCGAAGTTTGGTCTGATGCTCAGCCAAATGTAACTTATAATCGCAAAAGAGCTTCAATCGTGGATTCCTCCTTCCAGACTTCTCCATCAGTCGGACTTCTTCTAGACTTCTCCATCAGTCAGACTCCTTCCAAACTTCTCCATCAGTTGAACTCCTTTCGCATTTCTATATCAGCCAAACATCTTCCAGACTTCTCCATCAATCGAACTTCTTTCAAACTTCTCTATAGTCAGACTCTTTCTAGACTTTTCCATTAGTCGAACTCCTTTCGGACTTGTATATCAGCCAAACTCCTTCCAACTTCTCCATCAATCAAACTCCTTTCGAACTTCTCTACAATCGAACTTCTTTCGGACTTCTCCATCAGTTGAACTCCTTTCAAACTTTTATATCAGCCAAACTCCTTTCGGATTTTTTCATTAGTCGAACTCCTTCTAGACTTTTCTACCGTCGGACACCTTCCAAACTTCTCCATCAGTCAAACTCCTTTCAGACTTCTATATCAACCAAGCTCCTTTCGGACATCTCCTTCAGCTGGATTCCTCCATCAGATGAATCCTCCTTCAGATTTTTCCTCTGACAGATCTACTTTCAGATTCTTCCAGTGGATCCACTTTCAGATTTCTTCAGCAGACTTCCTTCAAGATTTCTCCAATCATAGAGCTTTCGAACCCCTTCTAGCCAAACTTCCTGCAGTCACTCAGAAGGGTCTTCTTAACTATGCGAATCCGATTCTATACACGGCATGGACCGACCCACACACAGACTACCTTAGGGGAGTCTGAACCGCTCTAGAATTGATATAACTTAAAATTCTTCACTGACCGACATCTACTCCTCTAAACTTCAACTATTAAATTCCAATAAACTGGCATTTCACGATAATAGACACTACTCTCCATAATAAACTCCATGTAGCCCCGAGTGGTCCACTACCAGATAGTTACGACTGTCACTCTCAGATTGTTATAGGCTCTACCAATAAAAGGGATCTTTCAGATATGTTTCTCTCAAGAACTCTCTTCTACCTCCCCAAACTCTGCTACTTTCTCTCCTAAGTACTCCATTTCTATTGGTCAAAAGAGCTTACTTGATCATCGGAGGATCCTACCGGAGCCACCACCCCTGACTCTGGTTAGGACTTATCTTACATGTTTCCGACGGTGACCTCTTCTTCTCTAGCACCAGCTCGATTCCAGCATCAACCAAATTCTGCACCAACAACTAATACAAAAACTCAATTCATGAGCATTTTAAAAGAACAAATAGGAGAAATTTTTGAAAAATAAGGATCTGAGAATAGGATCACAAACTATATTTTCATAATTAACAATGAATATATCAATAAAGAAATAAGAAACTATCTTCCTAAGATTGGCAATCCAAAACCATTGAAATTTGTCAATCCAATTTTTGATACAAGATAGGTAAGCTACCTTGTGTCTGGCTGAAGATGATAAACTTAGCGCTTGATGGGAGGCAACCCAATATCTAATTTTCTTTCATCTAATTTATCTTTTTAGTTTATTTTCTTTCTAGGATATTTTGAATAAAGTTGGAGGAAGAGCCCAAATTTTCAAAGGCATTTGCTGGACTACAAAAATCATATACATTGAGTTAGGTGTATTATTTCCTTTTCTTTATTACATCTTTTATTTTCTCTTTTTCATTAAAGACAATATCGATTAAGTGGGGGAAAGAATAATAAAATTTTTAATTTTTTTTTAAAATTCCTTGAAGAAGTTAGTATTTAGCATTTAGACATCCAATTATGCTTAAGAATCGAGTTGAACTAAGCATTTTTAAAATAAAATTGATGCATAAATCAGAGAATTTATGAGATATTGAGGGACAAAGTATTAAGAAAATCTAATAAAGAGTTAAGTCTAGAATATAAATAATTTTTTTTTTGAGCATTTTTAATTTTTTCTACTATCATAAAAAAAAAGTTTACTTTTTATGGGCTTCTGTAGGATAACTATACGTTTCTTCATTAGAAATTTTTTTTTAAAATAAAATAGTTTCTAAGTACTTCTTATTGAGTAATCGGATATCTTTTTGCTTAAGCAAGCATTGTGTTTTGCATCAAAAGATGAGAAAGATAAAGAAGCTCGTTGTAAAGCAAGTCTTAACTCGTAACCTATTTGATTCGAGCTTGTAAGCCCAAGGGGGTATTTTATACCTTGTATCCTAAAGCCGACTAGTTTGGGAGTCATTGGTCCAAGACTCGCTACATGGATCAAATAGAAATCTTAAGGGATTAAGGCACTAAATAGTGATACAATGTTAGAAAAAAATATATTAGTTTTTCACCAAGTAATCGGATCTCATTGCCTAAGCAAGTAATGATATTCGCATCAAAAAGTTGGCAATGTAATAAAAAAATCAATAAATGAAGGGCAGAAGTAGCAGTACACTTGTCCATATAAATGTTTAGATGATTTAGAGATAACGATAAGGATAATTTAGAAAAAGTTCAAAAAAATTTAATGTTCTTTACTTAATTCTTCTATTGGTAAGTACTAATACCCCAATGACATGCTTCACTAAAGCTCTACTGAACATCAATGGCTATTTTAAAAATTATTTAGATAAAATTCAAAACTCTAAAGTTAAAAAGTATCTAAAAATAAAGTTTTCTTTACTCGAAGATGAGCAAAGCTTAAGTTGGGGGCTGTGATAAGTATGATAAATACACTAATAAAAATATTAATTTATTAATTAATTTATATTTATTTATTAAAATTAAATATTTTTATTTATTATTTTTAAAAAATATATGTATCGATAGAAAGAGCTTATTTTTTTGATCGTAATGAAATAAGTTTGTAGCAAATCGAAGCTAAAATGGATCAAATATAATTTTTTTTAAAAAAAATTAAAAATAAAAAGGAAAATGGCACAGCTAGCTTATTAAGCCAAGCCACAAAGCGAAGCTCAGCTGGCATGCCACTCAAGTCGGCTCAGCCACTAAAGTCGACCAGTCGGTCCATGAAATTAGGTGTGGACCACCAGCTCAGCAAAACTTGCCCAATCAGAGCATGCCACCTGGTGAACCAAGATCGTTAGGAGGTTTACAGAAATTTCATTATAGTGTACAGGAGCAAAATGGTAATGTCACATGGCAAAGCATGCGTTGATTGGTCCGATCTTCAAATGTGCTCGGTCTACATGGTCCATAGCTATAGTAATTATGCCATCCGATGGCTACGGTGGTTTGCGATCCAGATCCAATGGCCAGGGTTCTTCCCTATTTTGATTCGGATCCAAATAGTACCAGATTGCAATCCAACAACCCCAAATGCTCTAGATGAAGATCCAATAGCTAGAGTTTGCCCATTTCTTGATCAAACGATCGATGTTATTTTCTTTTTTGATTTGAAAATCTTTTAGCCCATCTGCACGATCCGATGGCCACGCACGTCCCAAGTGATGATCCAACGGTCCAGAAAGCTCCCAATAGCAATCCAACCTCCCAGTAGTGATCTAATGATCAAATTTGCTCCATCAAGATGCAATCGGATGGTCCACACTTAATCCAACTTGATCTGGACTATTATATATCGATTTATGGTGTTTTTTGGATTGTTTGATCAAAATCTGATGGCCAAAATTAAGGAAACTTAATAGAATTCATCCAAATGCTATTTTAATCTAAATTTCACTTAGATTTCTTTCTATTTTGTTGATTAAAATGGCTCTTTGTCTCACATTGCCAGTAGAAAAATTCTCCAATCCTCCAATATCTATTTAAAGGATCCTAGGCTTTCAAAATTAATTATCTTCGATCATGGAAAGAAGTTTGATAAAGGTTAGAGCCATGCTTGGGTTAGAGGCTGCTTCAAAGTAACGGATGCTATGAAGAAGAGCCGACTTCTATACCATCTCAATGACGACACCGATCCAAGATCAAAGATTAGTTATTTTTATTTTTTTTTTTCTTTTAAATTTTATGTATTTAAATTTTAAAATTTTAATTAATGTAAATTTTATTTTTATTCACTTTAAATTTAACTTTTTATTTTTAATTATAATTTAATTTTTATATTTTAAATATTATTTTTTATTTTATTGCTAGTAGATGCTAAGATCTAACTAGTAGATCTTAGTATCAAGTTTAATTTTTTATATTTCTTTAATTTTTATTTTTTATTTTATAATTTTTACTTTTTGACTTTAACTTTATTTTCAAAATTATTTTCTTTTCTTTTCTTTTACAAAAATCAAGAAATTCAAAATCAAAACATTATCTTCTCTTTGGATTCGACCTGATTCACTACTTTCTATCTATTTTTAATTGATTTAAGAAGTCAGATTAAACTGATAAATATGGTGTTTTAACGATAATAGCATGCTCTTATAAAGGGTTCACCAAGGTCGGGGAGGGATAGGAGGGAAGGATGGTGGCACTGGTGGCGGGGGGCGAGGGTGGGCATGAAGAAGTAACGAGAGGAGGGCGGGCGGCAGCCCAGTAGAGGAGCCGTGGGCCTAGGCACATGGGTTCACTAAGGTTGGGGAGGGATGGGAGAGGAGGATGGTGGCGTCGACGGGTGGGGGGCCGGGGTTGGGTGCAAAGAAGTCATTGGAGGAGGGGAAGAAGTCACGGGAGGAGGGGATGGGCGGCAACCTGATGGAGGAGCTATGGGCCTAGGCTGCACGGATTCACCAAGGTCGGGGAAGAAGGAGAAGGTGCAGGTGAAGGTGGTGCCAGTCGGGGAGCCAATAGGAGGTGGGCGAGGAGGCGGCACTAGCTGGGAAAGAAAATGGAGGGGTAGAGCCTCACCGATGATGGAGAGGAGGGAGAGAGAGAGCACTCGACAGTGGGAAAATGAATTTGGAGGTGGGTTGGAAAAAAAATAATCTAACCCATGGCAGCGATTTTTGAACTGCTACCATAGATCTATGGTAGCAGTTACTGAAAATCGCTGCCATAGATCTATGGCAGTGATTTTCAATAACCGCTGCCATAGGTTGAAAATTATTTTTTCATATTTTTGGTCTAAATATTATGTAATTCTAAAATTTAATGCCTATCTTTATTATTTCTTATCTAAATAATTATCATTAGATTGTCATCATAAAAAGCAGCCTCGATCCGATAACCCTAGCTTCATCGATCAGTAAAATTTGATTTTGACGATCACGAACAATGATATGATGATCTAATAGATGGAGTCTTCAATGGGTCTAAAATCTAGCAATGATGATCTCGATGATGTTTGTAGCATACTATAAAAATTTTACTTCAATTGGATATCGTTATCATGGTCAATTTAGTATAGGATAATTTCAACCATTAAATGATAAATAAGTGATCAAAGGACTAAACGACATTCGATTATGAGATATTTTTTTAGATAAATGATGTTGGGTACTACTTTAATCATTTTTATGGTGGTAATCATAAAATTTAAATCATGAGTCTAAGAATGATCCAAAACTATACATCGCTCAATATCCATTCTTAAACTCCATTGGTAATTATGCTGGTGCTTTTGCAAGATCAGCTTAATGTGAATAGTTCATAAAGAAATGATTTGAATTTTATGATCATCATCATATAAAATGATTAAAATTATAGTAAAGATCATTTAACTAAAAAATCATCTCATAATCGAATGTTGTTTGGCCTTTCGATCACTTATTTTTTATTTAACGATTAAAATTATCTCGTACTAAATTGACCATGATACGATATCCGATTGAAGTAAAACTTTGATAGTATGCTACAAACATCACTGAGATAATCGTTGTAGGCTTTCAAATTCCATCAGTAGTCTTCATCTATTAGATCATCATGTCATTGTTCGTGATTGTTGAAATTAAATTTTCTGATCGATAAAGCTAAGGCTATCGAATCGAGGTGGCCTATTGTGATGATACTCTAATGATAATTATTTAAATAATGAATGATGAAGATGGGCATTAAATATTAAAATTATATAATATTTAGAGTAAAAATATGAAAAAAGATATGGCAGTGGTTATGCACAACCGCTGCAATAGGTCAAACCTATAGCAATAGTTCAAGGTAACCGCCGTTAGAGGCTAGACCTATAGCGGTAGTTATTTTTAACCACTACCATAGGCAAGACCTATGGCAGCAGTTAGTGAACCACTGCCATATGTCCTATCTATTATAGTGGTTAATTAAAACTACTACTATAGGTCTGGCCTATGGCAGTCGCTACATTGAACTGCTGCTATAAGTTTGACCTATGATAGCGATTTTATTTAACCACTACGATTGATTGACCTATGGTGGCGGTTAGTATGAACCGCCACCATAGGTCCAACCTATGATAGCGGTACTCCATAATCGTTGCCATAGATCCTACTGTAGTGATTTTGAAAACCATTGCAATAGTATGTGCTATCGTAGGCTCATTCTATAGTAGTGTAGTATAGGAACTAATTTCTTATACTAATCAAAGTGATCATCTAGTAATGATACCTAATGTCCTAATAGGTCAAATGATGGCAAAGCAATATTCAAGAATCTTGGCATATGGTTACTGCATAATTCATCCCATTGATCCTTAATGTTCAGGATGACCTAGGGTTTAACTATTAATCCTAAAATAGTGATCCACATTGTATTTCAACTTTTTTCAAAATTTGTGACAATCATAAGGATTATCCTAGCTAAGGTTTTACTAGATTAAAATACAGTGAAGCATTACCTCTCACTAGAGGAGTCAATCCCATCTTGACTCACACATCGACTTCGCAAG
This sequence comes from Cocos nucifera, assembly GCA_006176705.1. Classification (NCBI taxonomy): domain Eukaryota; kingdom Viridiplantae; phylum Streptophyta; class Magnoliopsida; order Arecales; family Arecaceae; genus Cocos; species Cocos nucifera. The sequence goes on from QRFJ01003868.1 coordinate 60,004, forward strand.
TACTTGACTGTACCTAAAAACCTTCCATCACTATATTAAAAATATAGATAGTCCAGTACCCAAGTATAATAAGTTACTTGCAAGTCACCATGGTGATCTTAAGTCTAAGAGACACTTATGTCCATATCCTTTGTGAGCATCTCTTGACAGCAGAGTGCTTCGAAGGTTAGTCACTATTTAGTGATGATGTATTCCTACATCTCACCTATATGCTATACCAGTGTCTCACACTTCTTTCTTAAGAGGACAACCATTCCATATGGCACATAATTATAGAAAATATTGGGTAGGATTTCATGCATGTCTTTTAAAACTTTTTCAAAAAATAACGAACGAAAGACTTAAGATTAATCTTATTAATCTATTTATGCATATAATCAAATTATTAAACATCTACAACCTAGGATCTATGATATGATATGATGCATGTATAAATTTAAAAAATAAAAAGCAAATAGATATTGATCATATCAATACCAGCCTAGATCGAATCTAGCATGTAAAAGAGATCAGATCTCTATACCTGAGCATGGATCCAGAACTCTACTGCTGATTTTGGTGAATATGATCGTTGCTCAGAGCTGCATAGGATGTCTGGCCTCTACAAGTTGTCCACACAAAGCTTCTATACTGATCAAAGATCCAACGATCAAAAATCTACATGGGGTGCTAGCTCTTTGCAGATCCCTCCTGATGGTTGATCTAAATTATTTTCTTTAAATCTCTCAGACCCTCCAAGAGATAAAGAACCAAAGGAAGATTAAGAGAGATTCTTCTCTCTTATTTTCTCAAAAATAAAAGCAAGTGAAGATAAAAACCCTAAGAGAAGAAATCCTTCTTCTCTTCTTTCTTTTCCCTCAACAGGACATGAACAAGAGATGTCGTAAAGAAAGCTCTCATGCCCAAACAAGAGAGGAGACCATCACCTCTCTAATACCTCAAGCCCTCTCTCTCTTTTATAATTTTTATAGTGGAATAATCTTGGTTTCTCACAACTAAAACATCTCTTAAAAGCATGTGCCCTAAGGAAGTTAAGAAGAGGTCAATGACCTAGTAGATTTGGAATTCTTGGTGGCATCCAACTCTTGGATGCCTCCAATTTCCTTTTGGTGTGAAATAATTCACGTTAGGAAGAAAAGAGGGCATGCAATATTTCAGCAAAAAGGGGCAGCAATCAATATTAGGTGTGGGGATCTTTTTTCCATAAAGAGAGAAGGAGAGTTTTGGAGATTTAAAACTCTATCAAATAAAGTTGTAACCAAACAAAACTTACCTTATTTTGACTTGGATGACTTTCATCCAAAGAACAAGAGGAGAGATGTGCATGTGGCTTTCCTTACTATGAGAAAACTCACATATAAACAAAAGAAAGAAAATATTAGGCATGGGATACATGGTGTAAAGGAAAGAAGAGAGTCCCAATCTAATTGGGCTCTCTTACTTTCTTTGGTCAAACCAAACTCAATCTCTATTTAAATTAGGATTGGTGCAACCTAACTAATGATGATCTTAGTCCAACTAGTAGTCTATTTAAATCTGATTAAATCTCATTTAAATTTGATTTAAATCATAATTCAATTAGAAATTAGATGCACTCAAGTTCTAATCGAATAGAAAATTAATCTTCCTATGAATTGGGTTATCTCATAAACCAAATAGACTTCACCTAATCAAGTCCAAACCAAACCAAGTTGAATCTAATTCAATTAGACTTGATTTTAGTCCTAATATCCAATCAACTTAAGCTAATTAGCAATGCAATTGCTAATTAATCCTCCTGCAATACTTGCACTTGATCAATCATCAATCATATTGATGATTTGATCCTGAAATGATTCATAATCATTAATCAACCATTCGATCAGATAGAAATCTTTTATGTGTGTGACTCCATAGGTTCGAACCTAAGTCAGTAGCATCGAAATAAATTTTTGTATCAGTCAAAGTGATCATCTAGGAATGGTATCTGATGATCGAATAGGTCGAATATATATAAAACAACATTCAAGAACTCTAGCCTATGGTTACCATATAATTCATCCCTTTAATCCTTAATGCTTAGGATGACTTCATAGCTAACTATCGACTCTCAAAATATTTCATCCATATTGTGTCTTAACCTTACAAATCTTGTAACTCCTCACAAGGATTACATAGGCTTAGGTTTTGTTTAATTGAAATACAGCGAGATGTTCTCTCCAAACTATTGAAGTGGTTAATCCCATCTTGACTTATGTACTAACTTTGTAAGTACTTGATTGCACCTAGAAACCTTCCATCACTATATTAGAAATATTGATAGTCTGACACCAAGGTATAGTGAGTTGCTTGCAAGTTACCATAGGGATCTCATATCGGAGGGACACTTATATTCATAGCCTTCGCTAGCTACTTTTGACAGTAGAATGCTATACAGATTGATCACGTTCAGTACAAATGTACTCTTATATCTCACCTACATGCCATACTAGTATCTTCAAACCTCTTGGTTATGAGGATAATCAATATATATGGCATACAGCGATCTATACTCGATAAGTTATCATCCTAGTTAATAACCTATCATTTGATCATGAATAAATTTAAGAACCATCTTAAAAATCTTTTTTATTAATTGATAGTGATTTTAAGGACTTCATTATAACACAAGAGTTCATTTCAGAAAGATAGATAATTTATGATAAAAAAGCTAAATAATTTTTTATTAATTAATAATTAATATATAAATTATAAAATCAGCATAATCATCTATAACTTAGATGATTGGCTTTAGGACATAATTTCTAATAACTTTCATTTGGACTAAAGCCAATTAGAATAATATTGAATACCCATCTTTCACTTGTGTTCGTCGAACTCCTTCGTTTCTAGGGCTTTAGTAAATGGGTCGGCTAAGTTCTTCTTTCCATCAATTTTCTAAAGGTCGATGTCACCTCGATCTATAATCTCCTAGATTAGGTGATAGCGATGCAGAATGTACTTTATTTTATGGTGTGCCTTTAGTTCTTTAGCTTGAGCTATAGCTCTAATACTATCATAATATAAAAAGGCTGGGCCATCAATGGAGAGTGCCACTCCTAGCTTGCTGATGACCTTTCGCAACTGCACTGCTTCCTTGGTAGCATCGAATGCCGTGATATGTTCTGCCTTATAAATAGAATCGGTTATGATGTGCTGCTTGAATTTTTTTAGTAGATTGCTCCTCCATTTAGGATAAAGATATGATCTGATATACTCTTTCTATCATCATGATCTAACAGAAAACTAGAATTAGTGTATCCTATAAGTTTTAAATCAGTATCTCCATATATGAGCCACTAGTCTATAGTATTTCTTAAATACTTAAGGATTATCATTACAACCTTCCAGTGGTTCTCACCCAGATTTGACTAGTATCTACTCACTATCCTTAGTGAGTATGCCACATCTGATCTCAACATATCATGGCGTATGATAGATCCTACTGTCGAGGCATATGAGATTCTACTCATATACTCTCTCTTCAAGAGTTGTTGGATAATCCTTCTTAGAGAGAGTAATTTCATGGCCTATCGATAGATAACCTTTCTTAAAATTCTCCAAGATGAACCTTTTCAGCATGGTGTCAATGTACATGGATTGAGATAATCTAAGCATCCTTTTACATCTATCTCTGTAGATCTTTATTTCTAGGATGTAGGATGCTTCTCTCAAATCCTTCATGGAGAATTGAGATGAAAGCCAAATCATTATTTACTATAATGTAGCAATGCCATTCTCGATTAAGAGAATGTCATCCATATACAACACAAGAAATACTACTACAGAACCTTTTTCTCATTTATAGATGCAGGATTCTTCTCCATCCTTAATGAAGTCATATATTTTGCTCATCTTATCAAAATGCATATTCCAACTATGAGATGCCTGCTTCAATCCATAAATGAATCTCTAATGCTTGCACACCTTAGACTTGTCTATGGATGTGAACCCTTTTGGTTGTATCATATACACCTCTTCGTCTAGCTTTCCATTCAGTAAAGCTATCTTCACATCCATTTGCTAGATCTCATAGTCTAGATGTGCCATTATCGCAAGCATGATCCGAATGGACTTAAGCATTACCATAAGAGATAATGTCTCATTATAGTATATACCATAATGTTGATGATATTCCTTGGTAACCAAATAGGCTTTATAGGTCTCCATCTTCTCATCTCACCCCTTTTTCTTTTAAAAATCCACTTGTACGCAATGAATTTTATCCCTTCTGGTGGATCAACTAGTATCCATATACTGTTGATCTTCATATACTCTATTTTAGATTTTATGGCTTCCAGCCACTTCTCAGAGTCTGTCCTCTGCATGGCATCTATGTAAGTGATTGGATCTTTGTTGTTCTCATCGAGTTTAATAGGATCACCATCCTGGATCAAAAAATTATAGTATCTATCTAGTTGATGTAGTACTCTACTAGATCTCCTTAATGGTGCCTCTTCAATGGCTTTCAGATTTGATCTAATCAAATCAGGTTCTATAGGTTTACTAGTTTATGTCAGTTCTTCTACCGATCGAACTTCCTCAAGTTCAACTTTAGAGGTATTAGTTCCTTCCCTAAGGACCTCTTTTTTTAAAAAAATATCCTATTACTGATGAACACCTTTTGTTCTTCAGCAAGATAGAAGTAATAACCCCTACTTTTCTTAGGATATCCTATAAATATACACTTATCGAATCGAGTCCAAGTTTATCTATGTGCAAACATTTGACGTAAGCCAGATAACTTCAAACTCGAAGGTAAGAGAGTATAGGCCTATGCCCAGTCCATATCTCATATGGAGTCTTTGCAACAGATTTACTTGAAATATTATTCAGAATAAAGCAAGCAATCTTAAGAGCATAACCCCAAAATAAAATAGGCAAACTAGCAAACCCCATCATGGATCGAACCATGTCTAACAAAGTTTGATTTCTTCTTTCTGATACACTATTATGCTAGGAATTTTAGGAGTCCACCACAAAAGAATCTTATTCTCTTTTAGATATGTCAAGAACTCATTAGATGGTATTCACCTTCTCGATCTAATTAAAGAGTTTTAACACTTTTTTTGGTTTATTTTTCTACTTCATTATGAAATTCACTACTACAGAAAAGGACTATGACAGTGGTTCATAACCACTACCATAGTCCAAAAAATTACTACCATAGGCTATGGCAGCAATTATTTAACCGCCACTACGATAGCTATCACCATAGCTCTATCGCAATAATTATTTGAACCGCTGCCATAGATAGCCTATTGCAGCAGTTTATAAACTGCTGCAATAGATCGACCTATAGCAGTGATTATGTAACCGCTGCCATAGATTATCTATAGCAGCGGTTACATAATCGCTGCCATAGGTAATCTATAGCAATGATTTATTAACCGCTGTAATAGATTTAATGCAGCAGTTGACACCATTTGCACTAGGAACCTATGGTAGCGGTTGGCACGGATATGGCAGCGGTTATAAAACTACTATCGTAGATCTTAAATAATTAAAAAAATTAAAATTTTTATTTTTTTATATATTTTACCTGATAAATATAGATATATAATGCAAGAGAATATAATAAATATAAAAATTATTCTAAAATGCAAAAATTTTATTATCGAATAAAATTTATTATAATATTTTTTAAAAAAATAAAATACATTAAAAGTCTCCTAAATCTACATCATCATGGTCATCATCCAAACTCAGAGTCGGAGCTGAAGCTAGAGCTGGAGTCAGAGCCAGGGCTGGAGCTGGAGCTGAAGCTGGAATATAGGCCGATATATCCTTGAAGCCCATGACTCCAAAATGCATGCTGAGCGTCGACATCATGTCTCTCATGATGCCGTCTAGGTGAGATGTGCGCTCCTCAGCCTAATCTACCCGCATCGTAGTATGATTTGCCCATGCCAATGCCTCCTCAAGCTCCTTCTGACTGACGACACCGAAAGTCTGTAAGGAGATGCTCTCCTCGGACCAGTAGCTTATCAGCGTGTGTCCAAGCCTACATCGGATCCTCCCAGAGTGCTCAAGCCTCAAGACCTGAGACAGATGGTCATGGGGCCTAGAGGTATCCGGGCCCTCGCTCGTGAGTGCATCTAATTGATCCTATAATTTTAAATTAAAATAAAATTTTATAAGAAATGCTATAATACTAATCATATATACTAATATATCTAATACATACAAAAGTATGCTCGATCGCGGCATTCATCGGTCTGCTCGTCTTGTCCATGCGGCTGGATCGAAAGATCTCGCTACGACTGTGCATCACTCCATCTCTCATCAGCTATAACAAAGAATAAATTTATCAAAAAAATAATAAAAAAATATTAATTTAATTTATCTAGTAAGATTTAAAATTAATTACCTCTCTATGTACATCACTGGTCATAGACTAGCGGCCTAGAGTGTATGTATACTCCTGAACTACATGATTCTCCCAGTTCTGACGGAAGGTAGCCTAACAAATATTTAAATAAATAATAAATATTTAAAAAATATTAAAATAAAACTTTAAGCATATTAAAAATTCTAAAAGTAAGGAATTTTACCTCAAACTTATGGCTCCTCCAGTGTCTAACCATCCTCTTTCACTGACTCGGAGGACAGTCCTGTATCCAAGAAACAAGCTTCTTTGAAGTGTCTCATTGGTGCTCGAGCCATCCTCTACGGAGCTTGATCTTGTAACCCTGGTATAACTCTCCAATATTCCTCAATCGGATATCTCGAGCCCTCTCGTGATCGAAAAAGTCATACCTCTTCTGCACAAAATTATCAAAAATCAGTTATAAAATTATTCTAATCAAACATATATAGTGTAAACATATAAAATGCATAAATATAACTAAGATATGCATGCTTATCCATATCTCCTCTCATACTCGATTTCTGGTGGCAGCATCTATCAAACGCCAGTCTCTGGACTCTACGAGAATGATGTCCAACTGTCTCACAAGCACTCCAAAAAAGATATGCATCTCCTGCACGATCTCTCCTACCGACCTCCCCTCCGCATCATAATAGAGAATCACCTAATGCTGACGGTTCCACACATGTGCCATACATGTGGGACCATGAAATATTCGACTGGATGATGCACCTATAATGCAAATACGTTATGCAAATATATAAGTATACAAATACTATATAAAAAATAAAATTATACTAATATAATAAAAATGTACACTCAGATACCTGTGTAGTAGCATGTGTCTCAGATATGGGTGATGATAGAGGCTCAGCTATCGATGGAGTAGATACCGTCGGTGTAGTAGATGTCATCACTAGAATAGATGCCGGTGGTGGAGGTCCCTGAGCAGTTGATGCCGAGGTGGATGGTGTATGCTCCGACTGCTCCTCGGATGCTGAACTATGCGTAACCCATCGAGGGGCAAAGGTGAAAGCTAGATGGCGTGCCATCGTGACCTGCAACATTAATGAACATTAATCAATATAACATGTTGAACAATAATATTAGTATAGCATCAATAAATAGTCTCTAATATGTACACTAATCAATTGACGGGTCTATCGTTATGCAATACAATAAACAAAAGCAACAAGATATAAACATCTAGAAAATGTTATGCAATAAATTCTACAACATGAATTACATTCACAGATAACTAAGGATGAGCAATAGTCGTAGATCCGATCTCTTGCATGAACCTTAGTGTTAATCCAGAAACCTAAAAGAAGAATAAAGTAGATGATAGTGGCACCTTAGGGCCTAAAGTTGGAACCTTGGAGAGACATATCAAATTCTATTCACTCAGAAGCCAAGCCGACTCTATGTTTGAGACAGCCAACTCCATGCTTGAGACATCCGGCTTGGGTCCTCCCCCAGTTGGCTCGATCACAGCCCGAGCTAGCTCGGTTGCATATCCAAGCCAGCTCGATTGTGTGCCATCCCCTCGATCACTCCCTCTCTCCCTCTCTCAATCTCTCTCATCGACGATGGTGGCAAGGCCGGGCCCCTCCCTCCTAGCTTTTTCATCTCTCGATCTTCCTCTCTCCCTCTCTTGATCTTTCTCACCGACGAGGTCTGACCCCATCCCTCCCTCTCTCACTCTTTCGATCTCCCTTATTAGCAAGGCCAGACCCCATCCCTCCCAGTGATGCCGACAAGGCCGGACCCTCTCCCTCCCTCTCTTGCTCTCTCGATCTCTAACTTTTCCTCTCTCGATCTCCCTCGCCGGTGAGGCCAGACTCCCTCCCTCCTAATGATGGTGGCGAGGCTGGATCCCTACCTTCGTCTCTTCCTATCTCGATCTCCCTCATCGGTGACGACAGCGAGATCGGACCCCCTCCCTCCCTCCCTCCCTCCCACTCTCAATCTCTCTTGATGGCAGTCGATGAGTGACTGGCCCTCCCTCTCTCAATCTATCAGTCTACCTATCAGTCTCTCCATTTCTTAGTTTTGGATCCCGAAATTGGGTCCGATCTTTTGGGATCCATTAGGATCCAAGTTTGGTACTTCAAGTATAGACCCATCAAATATTTAGGTTTGGATCTGGCACCAGTAATTAAAATTGAATCTAAATCTGAATATTCAGATTCCAATCCAAATCCAATCCATTGATAGATCTAGTCCACAGCCACCGATATGGCATAGCCTAAGGCTACTGCCACGGCACGATCCAAAAACTATGGCATGCAGATAATTATAATATTTATAATAAATATTTATAATATTTATTATAAATATTTTATAAATTACTATAAATATACATGATTAATAAATAATACTATAAAATTAAAAAAAATTATACCTGCAGCAATAGAGAGCGAGTCGCATCGAAAGCTCTGAGGGTCGCCGGCGATGATGCTAGAAGAGGATGATAGCACTATAGATAACCTACAAAACAAAAGCAAGATAGTAAGATAGAAAAGAGAGAGAAAGAGGAAAGAGAGAGAGAGAGTAGGGGCGATCGGGGATGGGGACCAGGGGGAGGGTGGGCATAGTGACAAGGAGGCCCAGGAGGCATAGTGACAGATGGGTCGATGATCAGAAGGTGGAGTGTGGGGGGTGGGGCATGGCGGAGAGGGGCGGCCGAGGATGGGGTGCTGGGGGTGGGGGGTGGTAGGGTGGCAGGGAGGGGTGGCCGGGGATGGGGGAAGGAGGGGCTGCTTGGGGGAGGGTGGGGGGTGGGGGGCCGGGTGGGGGTTGGCGGGAAGGGGCGGCTGAAGATGGGGGGTTGGGGGGGTGTCAGGATGGCGAGGAGGGGTGGTCGGGGGGGGAAGGGTGGAGGGTGGGGGGGCTAGGTGGGGGGTGGCAGGTGGCGGGGAGGAAACGACCGGGGATGGGAGGGAAGGAGGGCGGTCGGGGGGAGGGTGGAAGGTGGGGGGTTGGGTGTGGCAGGGTGGTGATGAGGGGCGGCCGAGGATGGGGCAGAAGGAGGGGCCGCTGAGGGGAGGGTGGGGGGGCCGGGTGGGTGGTGGTGGGTGGCGGGGAGGAGCGGCCGAGGATGGGGGAAGGAGGGCGACCGGGGGGAGGGTGGGGGGTGGTGGGTGGCGGGGAGGGGCTGCTGGGATGGGGGGGCCAGAGGGGGAGGGGGGAAGGTGGGGTGGCGCCGATCGTGGGGGAAGGAAGGGTCGATGTCGGTCGGAAAGAAGCCTCACTAATGATGGAGATGAGGGGGAGAGATAGAGAGAGAGAGAGATCGAGTGCACATGGAAGGAAAGTAGAAAAAATTTGAAAATTTTTAACCTAACCGACGGCAACGGTTATGGAACCGCTGCCATAGGTCTACGGTAGTAGTTATCCAAAACCATTGCCATAGATCTACTGCAGAACCGCTGCTGTAAATATATAGCAGCGATTTTTGATAACCACTGTCGTAGGTTGGAAATAATTTTTTTTTATTTTTTTTCTAAATATTATGTAATTTTAAAATTTAATGTCCATCTTCATCATTCATTATCTAAACAATTATCATTATAGTGTCATTGCAAAAGATCACCTCGATCCGATGGCCCTAGCTTCATCGGTTAGAAAAATTCGATTTCGATGATCACGAATGATGATGCGATGATCTGATAGATGGAGACCTTCGATGGATCCAAAAACCTATAATGATGATCTCAATGATGTTTGTAGCATACTATCAATGATTCACTTCAATCGGATATCTTTATCATGATCAATTTAGTACGAAATGATTTTGGCCCTTAAATTAGAAACAAATGATCAAAGCATTAAATGGCATCCAATTATGAAACAATTTTTTAGTTAAATCAAAGCGCCCGTAACCCACAGGTCTCAGAATCATAACCTGGCTCTGATCAGTTGAAGGGAAAAATCCTTTTTCTCATGTCAGGTTTGTTCAAATCTGATTTGACCAAGAGAAATATTTTAAAAATTTTTCTCTTAGATCTAAATTAGATCTAATATCTTTTAGATCTAATTTGATGGATCTAATAAAATAAAATAAATTAAATTAAAATAGATTTAATTTATACATTGTTCTTGGATAATCTTATTGTCCTGTGATGATCTTGTTGATTACCTGAGGTTTTGGATGTAGCCACGTAATTGCCTGGCCTCTACTGGTATCCACTCGGGCAAGATTTGGATGTCTCCTCCTTCTCAATCTTTCCTCCAAAGATCAGATCTGGATCTGATTTTGAAGATCTTCAAAATAACTTTTAAAGATCCAGTGTCGTCTCTTGTAGCAGTGCTGCATTCTTCCTTTCTTATTGCCTTTCTCTTGCCTGGATCGCACCAAACTGAAGCCCAAAGCCCCTTGGGTGTGGAGAGGAGAGAGAGGATCAGAGGTAGGCATAGAGGAGAGAGGAGGATGGCTATATGGCATGGGTAAGGGGAGAAGCTCTCTAAACCTAGGCGTAGATAGGATTCATATAGACTCTGCTGCGCCATGCAGTGCCACATCCCTCTGACCAATCATGTTTCTTCATGCACTCAGATCTAAATTTGATTGGTGGGATGACATCACCTGATCCAATCAGATGCGAGCCCCTCTCCAACATCCTTAGGTGGTGCCAAGACTGGTCAAAGTAGAGTCTTAGGCGCTACCTAAGTTTATTCCATGAAGCATCCTGGAGTCCCATCTATATGGGACTCCGGGTGTCATTATCCTTGGGCGCATGCCTCTCTAGGCATGCACCCCCTCCTTTCCTCTTTCTAGCTGGGGGACAAACCCTCATCTACTTTCCTATGAGTGCATGACACATGGGCAGATGTCTAAATGTCAAAGGTCAACATTTGACCAAAGTCAAAAGACAAGAATTAGCAGGTGATGGAAAATGGTAGGTGTTGTCTCAAATTTATCTCATAAATTAAGACAACCCTTTTCTGACCTAGACAAGCTTTTGTCAGACCATGTAAAGGTACCTGAGTGAGCCCAAACATATTTGGCTCAGTTGAGACAATATTTAATGATTGTTGAAGGAGAACTTTAGGCTCAATCGTGTGCTAGTACGATTTCCTTGAACCTAATTGAATCTAATTCAAATCAATTGAACTAGATTAGTCCAATTGATGATATCTAGATCTAAACCCTTATTTGTGTGATCCAGTTAGGTTCAATTCCGTATGGTAATGAGATATGTCATGATCTTTATCATCGATATCATCAAAACTCCTTTCGATGGATCAAAGCTTTTCTGATTCAGACAATTAGAATGATCGATCATCCAAATCATTCTAATTGCTCCCAAAATCCAACAGTGAAACCTAGCAGTATATGGTGGCAATCCATCAGAACTGAAAATGAACCTCTCGATGCAGTTACATGTGCGATTAAGTTCTTCTATCTTGAGCCTCAATCGATTTAGGGTTAAGGTGAACTCATCAAACCCTAATTTTCGTCATATGAATTAATCATTTGATTCAAGTCTGATGTGAAAACCTTAATAGAAACTCTTTCTATCATTTCACTCTGCCATGGCCATGGGCTTATGGACTTGATTCTCATGATCATCGTAGGGCTACTCCTCATCTACCGAGATAGATAGAATCCCTCTTGGTGCAATTCAATTCCTATAATGAACATGCTATAGCCAACATACAACTCAGGATTCTGGAAGGCTAGGAGATCGAGTCATGATGTAGTCAAACTATAACACCCTCTAGGTGAACTGTCGATGCACCTTAGGTCAAAGAACCAAATACACCACTACAGCTTCGAGCCAGTCATCAACGAGAAGGTAGACTTCCTTATGACTGCTCATGGTGGTCACGCTCAGTGCCCTCATTCTCTAACTCTCACTTCCATGTCTCTACACTGTAGACTCAAGACTGATCTTCTATAAAGAAGTGATTGTACATCAACCTTCTAGATCAATCACCATCCTCATGATGATCCTACGGTCGAGAGCATTTTATGAGTTAATAATGAAAATTCATGTCTTAAATTTTCAACTCTTGAAAATAAGAATTATCATTGCCGTTAACTCAAGAAATGTATCACAGACACTAAATACACATTGTGATAGAAAATAATCCATTTTATTAATTATAGTCAAAATTATAATTTTGCCCTTAGAAGTGTATAACAAGTGTCAGCCAATTCTGGCTTCTAGGGCACACATATCTAACAAACTCCCACTTGACCTAAAGTCAATTGGCTACAAATCTAAGTTCCATCTTTTCAAGGTGGGCTTCGATCTTCTACTGGCCCAATGGCTTTGTGAGTGAGTCTGCCATATTGTCTGCAGAGTCGACTCTCTTGACCTTGACGTATCCCTTCTCGGATAATCGTGAATGAGGTGGTATCGCCACTCGATGTGTTTGAATTTTTGGTGAGACCTCGGCTCCTTAGCAAGAGCTATGGAACCATTGTTGTCGTAGTATAGAGGAATGGCATCTGATGGCATCACTTCGATCTCTGTGGCAAACTTCTTGCACCAGAATGCCTCCTTCGCAGCTTCTGACACAGCTATATACTCTACTTCCATGATGGAATCTGCAATCACTGTTTGCTTGAAACTCTTTAAACTGACAGCACCACCATTACACATAAACAAACTTCTAGATGTCGACTTTCGATCATCTACATCGATCATAAAATTCGAGTCTGTATACCCCTAGACTTGGAGTTCTCCATTACCAAAAACCAACAACATATCCTTAGTTCTTCTCAAGTACTTAAGCATACATTTCATAGAAGTCCAGTGTTTTTCATCTGGACTCAACTGATATCTGCTCGTGACACTCATAGCATGGGCTATATCAAGATGTGTACATAACATGGAATATATGAGGCTCCATATTGCTGAAGCATAAAGAATCTTGCTCATACATTCTATCTCCTCAGGTGTGCTAGGGCACATCTTCTTGGAGAGATGAATGCCATGTTTGAAGGGTACTAATCCCCTCTTAGAGTTTTCCATGCTAAATCTCTTTAGCACTTTCTCTATATACATCTTCTATGAAAGTTCTAGCATCCTATTCGGTCTATCTCTATGGATCTTAATTCCTAGAATAAAGGATGCTTCTCCTAGATCTTTTATGGAGAATTCTTTGGATAACCATATTTTAACTATGGTCAATATGAGAATATCATTTTCAATAAGGAGGATATCATTTGCGTATAATACGAGGAAGATAATAGCGCTCCCACTGACCTTTTTGAAGACACATGGTTCCTTCTCATTCTTGATAAAAATAAATAATTTGATCACATCATTAAAATGAGTATTCCAGCTCTGAGATGCCTGCTTAAGTCCATATGTGAATCTTTGCAGCTTGCATACCTTATGATTAGCATCATTGGATGTGAAACCTAGTGGCTGTTCCATATAGATATCTTCCTCAAGGTATCCATTTAAGAATATCATTTTCACATCTATTTGCTATATTTCATAATCAAAATAGGCTGCAATAGCAAGTAATGTGTGGATGGATTTTAGCATAGCTACTGACGAAAAGGTATCCTGATAGTCAATGCCTTCACATTGACTATATCCTTTTGCCACTAATCTTGCTTTGAATGTCTCTACATTTCCATCTACACCAATCTTTCTCTTCTAGATTTATTTACACCCAATAGGTATTATACCTTCTGATGGATCTATCAAGATTTAGACTTATTTTGAGTGCATCGAGTCAATTTCTGACTTCATTGCCTCTATCCATTTCTCGGAGTCGATATCCAATATCGCCTCATCATAGGTTTTGGGATCATCACCATAAACCCCATTACCTATGAGGAACATTTCCTCTACTTTCTCTAAAATAGTACCTAAGTATCTCTCAGGAGGACGAAAAATCCTTTTTGATCTATGAGGTGGAGGAGGTAGTGATTGTATTGGCTCAACCTGATTTGGTACCATTTGGTCCTTAGCTCGTTGCTCTTGTAAGACTTTCTCCTCGAGCTTGATCTGCTTTTCAATAATGCTATCTTAATAAACTATTTTTCAAGAAAGATGGCATGTCGACTCACAATCACATTGTGACCTTCTGGAATGTAGAAATAATATCCTAATAATTTTTTAGGATATCCTATAAATCGAGCTCTAAAGAACCTATAATCTAACTTGTCTACTTGTTGTCTTTTGACATGAGCCGGACAACCCCAAATTCTGAGATGACTCAGATTTGATTTCTTACCATGCCATATCTCATACGGTGTGATAGGAATGGTTTTAGAAGGAACCCTATTCATTAAGTATATTGCTGTTAATAGACTATTTTTCTAAAGAAAATCAAGAAGGTCTATGAAGCTCATCATGGATCAGACCATATCTAACAGGATTCAGTTCCTTCATTCTGAAACTTCGTTGAGTTGAGGTATTTTAGGTGGATTCCTTTGAGAGACTATGCCATTTTCTTTGAGATAGTCCAAAAATTCCCGACTAAGGCATTCACTTTCTCGATCTGATCGAAGAACTTTAATGGGTTTTCTAGTTTGCTTTTCTACTTCATATCTGAATTTCTTGAACTTTTCAAAAGCTTTAGACTTATGTCTCATAAGATACACATACCCATACCAGGATAAATTATCGGTAAAAATTATGAAGTAGACAAAGTTGCCTCTAGCTGGCACATCAAATGGGCCGCACACATCAGTATGTGCTAGGGCAAGAAGATCCATGGCCCTTTTCCCATGTCCTACAAAAGGAAGCTAAGTTATTTTGCCATGAAGATAAGATTCACAAATTGGATATGACTCGAAAGTCAATAGACTCAATAGCTCGATTTTCTCCAATTTGTTAATCCTATCTTCTATTATATGACCTAGTCTTAGGTGCCATAGATACCTATCATTTGGACCATCCCTAGGTCATTTTGGTTTTATATCATTCATATTTTGCTCGATATTAAAAATAGATACATCAATATGTAACTGGTAAAGTCCGTTAATAAGGAAACCACTTGCAATTTTATTTCTTTCATAAAGAATGTTATAAAGGTCCTTAAGAAAACTAATTACATAGCCTTCTTGTGCTAAACATGAAACAGAAATCAAATTCCTGCTTGCTGTAGGCACAAAATAACAATCCTTTAACACTAAGTCTAAACCAGATGGTAGTCGAAGAGGTTATGTTCCCACGGCCACAGCAGCAACTCTTGCTCCATTTTTGATGCGTAGGATCATCTCACCATCCCTCAGCCTCCTGCTATCCTTAAGATCCTATATGGAAGTGCATAAATGAGCACTAGAACTAGAGTTAAGCACCGAACTAGATGCGGAAGAAATCATAAGATTAGACTCACTAACGAGCATACCTCCAGAAGGACCTGCCTCCTTCTTATTCTTCATGGTGGTCAGGTAAGCAAGGCAGTTTTGCTTCCAGTGGCCATCAGTTTTGCAATAGAAACACTTTCCTTTGTCAGTGGCCTTCTTCTTCAGTTCTGCCTTTTCCTTCTTTCCTCCTTCCACCTTTTGCCTTTTCACAGACTTCTTCTTCTTTCTAAAAAATTTTCTTTTTGAAGAAGTCCATTTCATAGCAAGCACTGAGCCTTTAAAATCTTTCATAGAAAGCTTAGCAGTGACAAGCATGTTCATAAGCTCGGCCAGAGAATTTTGAAGTTTATGCATATGGTAGTTCATGATGAACTATCCATATGCATCAGTTAAGGATTGTAGAATTATATCATTCAGCAGATATAGGTCCAACTTCACACCGAGCTTCTCAAGCTCTTCCAAATCATTGATCATCATCAAATAATGATCTTGGACTGATTGCCCATCATGCATTTTAGCCTTGAACAGTTATTTAGTGACTTGATACTTGGCTGCGTGATTCTGTACACCAAACATCTCTTGTAGGTGAGCCAACATTTGGTGGGTAGTCTTGATATCTTCATATTGATGCTGAAGCTCATCAGACATCGAGCCTAACATGTAATATCTGGCCTTGTCACCTTCGTCCATCTACTTGTCAAGAAATGCTCTCTGTTCAGCGGATAGATGAGTTGGTAAGGTGGAGGGTCCTGTTCCAATACATAAGTTAACTTCTCAAAATCCAAAATAATTTTAAAGTTTCAAAGACAATCCTTGTAGTTAGGTCCGATCAGTCTATAGGTGTCTAGGATATGTGCTAGTGGATTGGATGCAAATATTTTTCTATAGAGAGTCAAAGTTTCTAGTTAGATATTATAATTAAGACTTGACCAATTTACTTAAGAGTTTTATTTTTAAACAAATTTGCTCCTACTATTTTTTTGGATCCCTACCCTCCCTCTGTATAGATGCGGAAATCTCTATGATTAATGATTTCTAGTGGGTGGTGTGATCCCACCAACTGACTCATCATCTCATCTAATAGTTATTGGTGATGGGTTAGCCAATGAGTGAACAACTCTTGTTCAATGATTCTCTAATCATGGTGCACCCAAACATGATCTCTAATTCATGAATCTCACCATGCCCGAAATATTGATCCACTCCTTAGTTGAGTCAGACCCACCATTTGCACAGATTGGATTCCTAATTGAGTCTCTCACCTTATCCAAAATATTGAGCCCAATCCATCCTCCAGCCCATAGCATCCAATGCCTAATAGACATGGTTGCATCATTTCAATGCAACTGAATCACTATAACCAATCGAGAACAATCAATCCGGGAAGGGCCTACACATCTATAATGGTGGAAGACCTTAGACTTAAACTTTTCTTAGGGAGATTTGATTTTGGTCTCATTAAACTAGACTTGACATAGTCATAACAATTATGACTAACCTAGTAGCATGGGTTAGCTCAGATTATTGGCTACCCCAGATCAGGACTGAGCCAACAAATATGGCCAGATAAGTGAGATCGGTGGAAGGGATATGCCATTAACTCGATAAGAACGCATTCGAGTTGAGTAGCTTCCAATTAAAAATCAGTCGATCATATCTGCCAAACTTATGTTAAACACCAAATTGTTAAGCCAGAACCAATCGGATTAGCCTACAATTCAGACTCTAACCACTAAGCCTAATTAGGTCTTAGCTTGATTGATCACTCATGTGATTCAATCTTGACTCAGACTTAATCCTTTTAGGCTAGTCAATTTTAGCACTCTTGATCCCATCTAACCAACTCTTGATTTGGTTTGATCAATCGCTTAGACCTAATTAAGCTACCCAGCCCGAACCTAATTTTATGAATATGTATTAAATATGAAAATTCTTATTTTTTAGATTTAAAATATTTCATAATCTTAATTCTCAATTAAGTTTAGGGTTCATAAACAAATCATGTAAATAAAATCCCAGGATTTCAAGATCTAGGATTTTATAGAAAATAAGCTTTTGGGTTTCTGATTAAAGATGAACTTGCAGCACTCCTACACATCATAAGAACATCCCATCAAATGGGAGGAGAGGGCATTTAAATCCTGCTTTATTCTTATGACTGGACGGCCAAGGAGAACGCCTTAATCAAAAATATAAAAATTACAAAACTAGTTAGATCTACATCATATATCTCATATATAAAATTGATCTAACTATAAACATATTTTGTATACATCTCATGTATCATATCATGCATGCTTTTCAGATCTAAATTATCTCATTATCATCTAAAAAATTAAATTTAAACTGATCTTATCAAAATAAATTTTATACTAGATAATTATGTAGAACTATTCTACAACTAGTCTAAACATGCATTCATCATATCTCATATGAACAAAAAGTAAATAAATTGATCTAAAAATTATAACTTAATCAAATTAAATTATGATCATGCAAGACTATACATAGAACTATTCTATTCTGCAACTAGTCATGCATCTTGTAGAACTTAGATCTAAATTATTTAATTTTTAATTTTTTTAATTTTAGATCTAATCATATCTCATGTGATATCGAAAATCACCTAATTATTATATTAAAATTAGATCTAAATTATTTATAAGAACTTAGCTCTAATACCAGTTGAATGAAAAAATCCTATTTTCCAAGTCAGATTCGTCCGAATCTGATTTGACTGAGAGAAATATTTTAAAAAAATTTTTTTTAGATATAAATTAGATCTGATACTTTTTAGATTTAATTTGATTGATCTAATAAATTAAATTAAATTAAATTAAATTATATTTAATTTATACTTTGTTCTTGGGTAATCTTATTATCCTATAATGATCCTGCTGATTGCTTAAGGTTTTGGATGTAGCCACGTAATTGCCTAACCTCTACCAATATCCACTCAGGCAGGATTTGGATATCTCCTCCTTTTCAATCTTTCCTCCAAAGATCAGATTTGGATCTGATTTTGAAGATCTTCAAAATAACTTTTGAAGATCCAATGTCATCTCTTGTAGCAGTGCTGCCTTCTTCCTTTCGTATTGCCTTTCTCTTGCCTGGATCGCACCAAACTGAAGCCCAAAGCCCCTTAGGCATGGAGAGGAGAGAGAAGATCAGAGGTAGGCATGGAGGAGATATGGAGATGGCTATGTGGCATGGGCAAGGGGAGAACCTCTCTAAACTTAGGCACAGATAGGGTTGTTATAGATCCTGCTGCACCATGCAGTGCCACATTATCTCGGTCAATCACATTTCTTCATGCAATCAGATCTAAATTTGATTGGTAGGATGGCATCACCTGATCTAGTTAGATGAGAGCCCCTCTCCAACATCCTTAGGTGGCACCTCTACTAGTCAAAGTAAAGTCTTAGGCGCTACCTAAGTTTATTCCATGAAGCAATCAAGAAGCCCATCGGTATGGGACTCCAAGCATCATTATCCTCGGACACACGCCTCCCTAGGCATGCGCCCCCTTCTTTCCTCTTTCTAGTAGGAGATAAATCTCCATATGCTCTCCTATGAGTGCATGACATATGGACAGATGTCTAAGTATCAAAGGTCAACGTTTGACCAAAGTCAAAAGACAAGAATTAGCAGATGATGAAAAATGATAGGTGTTGTCTCAAATTTATCTCATAAATTAAGATAATCCTTTTTGACCTAGACAAGCTCCAGTCAGATCAAGTAAAGGTACTTGAGTGAGCCCAAACATATTTGGCTCAGTCGAGATAATATTTAATGATTATTGAAGGAGAACTTTAGGCTCAATCGTGTGCTAGCATGATTTTCTTGAACCTAATTGAATCTAATTCAAATCAATTGAACTGGGTTAGTCCAATTGATGATATCCAAATCCTAACCCTTATTTATGTGATTCAGTTAGATACAGTTTCGTATGGTAATAAGATATATCGCGATCTTTATCATTGACATCATCAAAACTTCTTTCGATAGATCAAAACTTTTCTGATTCAGACAACTAGAATGATCGATCATCCAAATCATTCTAATTGCTCCTAAAATCCACCAGTGACACCTAGCAGTATATGGTGGCAGCCCATCAAAATTAAAAACAAACCTCTCAGTGCAGTTACATGTGTGATTAAGTTCTTCTATCTTGAGCCTCGATCGGTTTAGGGTTAAGGTGAACTCATCAAACTCTAATTTCCATCATATGAATTAATCATTCGATTGAAGTCCGATGCAAAAATCTTAATATAAACTCTTTCTATCATTTCACTCTACCGTGGCCATGGGCTTATGGACTTGATTCTTATGATCATCATAGGACTGCTCCTCATCTACCGAGGTAGATAGATTTCCTCTTGGTGCAATCCAATTTCTATAATGAGCATGCTATAGCCAACATACACCTCAGGATTTTGGATAGCTAGGAGATCGAGTCATGGTGTAGTCAAACTATAACACCCTCAAGATGAACTGCCAATGCACCTTAGGTCAAAGAATCAAACACACCACTATAGCTTCGAGACAGTCATCGATGAGAAGGTAGACTTTCTTATGACTGCTCAAAGTGGTCAGGCTCAGTGCCCTCATTCTCTAACGAGTACCTGTACTCTTGCTCCCGATGTCTTTACATAGTAGACTCAAGACTCATCTGCTATAAAGAAGAATTGTACATCAACCTTACGGATCAATCACCATCTTCATGATGATCCTACGGTCGGGAGCATTTTATGAGTTAATAATGAAAATTTATGTCTTAAATTTTCAACTCTTAAAAATAAGAATTATCATTGCCATTAACTCAAGGAATATATCATAGATACCAAATACACATTATGATAAAAAATAATCTATTTTATTATTTATAGTCAAAATTATAATTTTATCCTTAGAAGTGTATAACAAGTGTCAGTCAATTTTGGCTTCTTGGGCACACATATCTAACAAATTTAAAGAAAAAAATCCTATTTTTTGGGTCAGGTTCGTTCAAATCTAATTTGACCAAGAGGAATATTTTAAAAATTTTTCTCTTAGATCTAATCAGATCTAATACCTTTTAATTTTGATTTGATGGATCCAATAAAATAAAATAAAATAAAATAAATTAGATTTAATTTATGTCTTGTTCTTGGGTAATCTTATTATCCTATGATGATCCCATTGATTGCCTGAGGTTCTGGATGTAGCCACGCAATTGTCTGACCTCTATCAGTATCCACTCGGGCATGATTTAGATATCTCCTCCTACTCAATCTTTCCTCTAAAGATCATATCTGGATCTGATTTTGATGCTCTTCAAAATAACTTTTGAAGATCCGATGTTGTCTTTTGTAGCAGTGCTGCCTTCTTCCTTTCTTGTTGCCTTTCTCTTACTTGGATCGCACCAAACTAAAGCCCAAAGCCCCTTAGGCATGGAGAGGAAAGAGAAGATCAGAGGTAGGCATGGAGGAGAGAGGGAGATGGCTATGTGGCATGGGTAAGGGGAGAACCTCTCTAAACCTAGGTGCAGATAGGGTTTATATAGATCCTGCTGTGCCATGCAGTGCCACATCATCCCAGCCAATTCCGTTTCTTCATGCAATCAGATCTAAATCTGATTGGTGGAATGGTATCACCTGATCTAATCAAATGACAACCCCTCTCAAACATCATTAGGTGATGCCAAGACTGGTCAAATTAGAGTCTTAGGTGCCACCTAAGTTTATTCCATGAAGCAACCTGGAGTCCCATCTGTATGGGATTCCAGGCATCATAATCCTTGGGCACATGCCTCCCTAGGTGTGCACCCCCTCTTTTCCTCTTTCTAGTAGGGGGACAAACCTCCATCTACTCTCCTATGAGTGCATGACACATGGGCAGATGTCTAAGTGTCAAATGTCAATGTTTGACCAAAGTCAGAAGATAAGAATTAGCAGGTGATGAAAAATGGTAGGTGTTGTCTCAAATTTATCTCATAAATTAAGACAATCCTTTTCTGACCAGGACAAGCTTTAGTCAGACCAAGTAAAGGTACTTGAGTGAGTCCAAACACATTTGGCTCAGTCGAGACAATATTAAATAATTATTAAAGGAGAACTTTAGGCTCAATCGTGTGCAAGCATGATTTCCTTGAACCTAATTGAATCTAATTCAAATCAATTAAACTGGGTTAGTCCAATTGATGATATCCAAATCTAAACCCTTGTTTGTGTAATCCAGTTAGGTTCAATTTTATATGGTAATGAGATATGTCACGATCTCTATCATCGACATCATCGAAACTTCTTTCGATGGATCAAAACTTTTCTGATTCAGACAACTAGAATGATGGATCATCCAAATCATTCTAATTGCTCCCAAAATACACCAGTGACACCTAGCAGTATATGGTGGCAACCCATTAGAATTGAAAATGAACATCTCAGTGTAGTTACATGTGTGATTAAGTTCTTCTATCTTGAGCCCCGATCGATTTAGTGTTAAGATGAACTCGTCAAACCCTAATTTCCTTCATATGAATTAAACATTCTATTCAAGTCTGATGTAAAAATCTTAATAGAAACTCTTTCTATCATTTCACTCTACCGAGGCCATGGGCTTATGGACTTAATTCTCATGATCATCATAGGGCTGCTTCTCATCTACCGATGTAGATAGATTCCCTTTTGGTGCAATCCAATTCCTATAATGAACATGCTGTAGCCAACATACATCTCAGGATTCTAGATAACTAGGAGACCGAGTCATGGGGTAGTCAAACTATAACACCCTCAAGGTGAACTATTGATGCACCTTAGGTCAAAGAACCAGATACATCACTGTAGCTTCGAGCCAGCCATCGATGAGAAGGTAGACTTCCTTATGACTGCTCGAGGTGGTCATGCTTAGTGCCCTCATTCTCTAACGAGTATTTATACTCTCACTTTCGGTGTCTCTACACCATAGACTCAAGACTCATCTACTATAAAAAAGCAATTGTAAACCAGCCTTCTGGATCAATCACCATTTTCATGATGATCCTACCATCGAAAGCAATTTATGAGTTAAAAATGAAAATTCATGTCTTAAATTTTCAACTATTGAAAATAAGAATTATCATTGCCATTAACTCAAGGGATGCATCACAGACACTAAATACATATTGTGATAGAAAATAATTTATCTTATTATTTATAGTCAAAATTATAATTTTGTCCTTAGAAGTGTATAGCAAGTGTCAGCCAATTCTGGCTTCTAGGGCACACATATCTAACAAACTCCTACTTAACCTAAAGCTAATTGGCTAAAAATCTAAGTTCCATCTTCTCATGGTAGGCTTCGATCTTCTGCTGGCCCAACGGCTTTGTAAGTTGGTCTACCGCATTGTGTGTGGAGTCGACTCTCTTGACCTCGATGTATTCCTTCTCGAGGTAATCGCGGATGAGGTGGTATCGTTGCTCGATGTGTTGAGAATTCTGGTGAGACCTCGGCTCCTTAGCAAGGGCTATGGCACCGTTGTTGTCGTAGTATAGAGGAATGGCATCTGATGGCATCACTCCGATCTCTATGGCAAACTTCTTGTACCAGAATGCCTCCTTCGCAGCTTCTGACACAGCGATGTACTCTGCTTCCATGGTGGAATCTACTATCACTATTTACTTGAAACTCTTCCAACTGATAGCACCATCATTACACACAAACAGACTCTTAGATGTCGACTTTTGATCATCTACATCGATCATAAAATTCATGTCTGTATACCCCTGGACTTGGAGTTCTCCATTTCTAAAAACTAACAACATATCCTTAGTTCTTCTAAAGTACTTAAGGATACATTTCATAGAAGTCTGGTGTTCTTCATCTGGATTCGACTAATATCTGCTTGTGACACTCACAGCATGGGCTATATTAGGACGTATACATAATATGGCATACATGAGGCTCCCTTTTGCTGAAGCATAAGGGATTTTGCTCATGCGTTCTATCTCCTAAGGTGTGCTAGGGCACATCTTCTTAAAGAGATGAATGCCATATCTGAAGGATACTAATCTCCTCTTAGAGTTTTTCATGCTAAACCTCTTTAGCACTTTCTCTATATACATCTTCTGTGAAAGTCCTTGCATCCTATTTGGTTTATTTATACAGACCTTAATTCCTAGAATAAAGGATGCTTCTCTTAGGTCTTTCATGGAGAACTCTTTTGATAACCATATTTTAACTGTGGTCAACATGGGATTATTATTTTCAATAAGGAGGATATCATCCACGTATAATATAAGGAAGATAATAGCACTCCCACTGACCTTTTTGAAGATACAGTTCCTCCTTATTTTTGATGAAACTAAATAATTTGATCACATCATTAAAATGAGTATTCCAGCTCCGAGATGCTTGCTTAAGTCGATATATAGATCTTTGTAGCTTGCATACCTTATGATCAGCATCACTGAAACCTAGCAGTTGTTTTATATAAATATCTTCCTCAAGGTATCCATTTAAGAATGTCATTTTCACGTCCATTTGTCATATTTCATAATCGAAATAGGCTGCAATAACAAGCAATGTATGAATGAATTTTAGCATAGCTACTAGCTATCTAATACCCTGATAGTCAATGTCTTCATGTTGACTATACCCTTTGGCTACTAATCTAGCTTTGAATGTCTCTACATTTTCATCTACACCAATCTTTCTCTTGTAGATCCATTTACGCCCATTAGGTACTATACCTTTTGGTGGATCTACCAAGGTCCAGACTTGGTTTGAGTGCATCGAGTCAATTTCTGACTTCGTTGCCTTTAACCATTTCTCGTAGTCGATATCCGATATTGCCTCGTCATAGGTTTTGGGATCATCACCATGAACCCCATTACCTACAAGGAACATTTCCTCTACTTCCTCTAAAATAGTACCAAGTACCTCTCAGGAGGATGGATAACCCTTTCCGATCTATGAGGTGGAAGAGGTAGTGATAGTATTGGCTCAACCTGATTTGATTCGATTTGGTCCTTAGCTCGTTTCTCTTGTGAGACATTCTCCTCAAGCTTGATTTGCATTCCGATGCCGCTATCTTGAATAAACTATTTTTCAAGAAAGATGGCATGTCGACTCATAATCACATTATGATCTTCTAGAATATAGAAATAATATCCTAATGACTCTTTAGGATATCCCATAAATCGAGCTCCAAAGGATCTATAATCTAACTTATCCGCTTGTTGTCTTTTGACATGAGCCAGACAACTCATAATTCTGAGATGACTCAGATTTGGTTTCTTACCATGCCATATCTCGTATGGTGTGGTAGAAATGGTTTTAGAAGGAACCCTATTCAGTAAGTATATTGCAGTTAACAGACTGTTTCTCCAAAAAAAAATCAGAAAGATCTATAAAGCTCATCATGGATCGGACCATATCTAATAGGGTCCAGTTCCTCCATTCTGAAACCTCATTGAGTTGAGGTGTTCCAGATGGAGTCCATTGAGAGACTATGCCATTTTTCTTGAGATAGCCTAGAAATTTCTAACTAAGGTATTCACCTCCCCGATCTGATTGAAGAACCTTAATGGGTTTTTCAGTTTGCTTTTCTACTTCATGTCTAAATTTTTTGAACTTTTCAAAAGCTTCAAACTTGTATCTCATAAGATACACATATCCATACCGAGATAAATCTTCAGTAAAGGTTATGAAGTAGATAAAGTTGCCACTAGCCGGCACATCAAATGGGCCACACACATCAGTATGTACTAGGGCAAGAAGATCCTGGCCCTTTTCCCATGTCCTATAAAAGGGAGCTTAGTCATTTTTTCATGAAGACAAGATTCACAAATGATATAACTCAAAAGTCAACGAACTCAATAGCCCAATTTTCTCTAATTTGTTAATCCTATCTTCTGTTATATGGCCTAGTTTTAGGTGCCATAGATACCTATCACTTGGACTATCCCTAGGTTATTTTGGTTTTATGGCTTTCATATTTTGCTCGATATTAAAAATAGATACATCAATATGTAACTGCTAAAGATCGTTAATAAGAAAACTACTTGCAATTTTATTTTTTTCATAAAGAATATTGCAATGATTCTTAAGAAAACTAATTACATAGCCTTCTTGTGCTAAACATGAAACAGAAATCAAATTCCTGCTTGTTGCAGGCACAAAATAACAATCCTTTAATACTAAGTCTAAACCAGATAGTAGTCAAAGAGGGTATGTTCCCACGACCACAGCAGCAATTCTTGCTCCATTTCTGATGTGTAGGATCATCTCACCATCCCTTAGCCGCCTGCTATCCTCAAGATCCTACATGGAAGTGCATAAATGAGCACTAGAATCAGAGTCAAGCATCGAACTGGATGTAGAAGAAATCATAAGGTTAAACTCAATAACGAGCATACCTCCAAAAGGACCTGCCTTCTTTTTATTCTTCAGGGTGGCCAGGTAAGTAGGGTAGTTTCGCTTTCAGTGGCTGTCAGTGTTGCAATGGAAACACATTACTTTGTTAGTGGCCTTCTTCTTCAGCTCTGCCTTTTTCTTCTTTCCTTCTTCCACTTTTTGCCTTTTCACAAACTTTTTCTTCTTTCCAAAAGACTTTCTCTTGGAAGAAGTCCATTCCATAGCAAGCATTGAGCCTTTAGAACCTTTCATAGAAAGCTCAGTAGTAACCAGCATGTTCATAAGCTCGACCAGAGAATTTTGAAGCTTATGCATATGGTAGTTCATGATGAACTGCCTATATACGTCAGTCAAGGATTGTAGAATTATATCATTCTATAGATCCTGATCTAACTTCACACCGAGCTTCTCAAGCTCCTCCAAATCCTTGATCATCATCGGACAATGATCTTGGACCGACTGTCCATCATGCATTTTAGCCTTGAACAGTCATTTAGTGACTTGATACTTGGCTGCGTGACTCTATTCACCAAACATCTCTTGTAGATGAGCCAACATTTGGCAGGCAGTCCTGATATCTTCATGTTGATGCTAAAGCTCATCAAACATCGAGCCCAACATGTAATATCTGATCTTGTTATCTTCATCCATCCACTTATCAAGAGACGCTCTCTGTTCAGTAGATGGACGAACTGGTAAGGTGGGGCGGTCCTGGTCCAATATATGAGTTAACTTCTCAAAACCCAAAATGATTTTAAAGTTTTGGAGCCAATCCTTGTAATTGGATCGGTCAGTCTATGGGTGTCAAGGATACATGCTAGTGGGTTGGACGCAGATATTTTTCTATAGAGAGTCAAAGTTTCTAGTTAGATATTGTAATTAAGACTTAACCAATTTATTTAAAAATTTTACTTTTAAATAAATTAGCTTCCACTATTTTCTCAGATCCCTACACTTCCTTTGTAATGATGTGAAAATCTCCATGATTAATGATTTCTAGTGGATGGTGCGATCCCACCAACTGACTCATCACCTCACCTAACAGTTATTGGTGATGGGTTAGCCAATGAGTGAATAACTCTTGTCCAATGATTCTCTAATCATGGTGCATCCAAACTTGATCTCTAATTCATGAATTTTACCATGCCTGAAATATTGATCCACTCCTTAGTTAAGTTAGACCCACCATTTGCACAGATTGGATTCCTAATTAAGTCTCTCATCGTATCCAGAATATTGAGCCTAATCCATCCACCAATTCGTAGCATCCAATGCCTAATAGATATGGTTGCATCTTTCTGGTGCAACTGAACCACTGTAACCAGCCGAGAATAATCAACCCCGTGAAGGGCCCGCATATCTACATTGGTGGAAGACCTTAGACTTAATCTTTTTTTAGGAAGATTTTATTTAGGTCTCATTAAACTAGACTTGATATAGTCATAACAATTATGACTAACCTAGAGGCATGTGTTAGCTCTGATTATTAGCCACCTCAGATCAGAACTGAGCCAATAAATATGGCCAGGTAAGTGAGACCGATGGAAGAGATATGCCATTAACTCAATAAGAATGCATTCGAGTCAAGTAGCTCCTAATTAAAAATCAGTCGATCGTATCTGCCAAACTTACCTTAGACACCAAATTGTTGAGCCAGAATCAATCGGGTTAGCCTACAATCCAGACTCTAACCACTGAGCCTAATTAGATCTTAGCTTGATCGATCACTCATGTGATTCGATCTTGACCCAGACTTAATCCTATTAGGCTGATCAATTTAAGCACTCTTGATCCCATCTAACCAACTCTTCATTTAGTTTGATCAATCGCTTAAATCTAATTGAGCTACCCAATCCGAACTAATTTTATGAATATGTCTTAAATATGAAAATTCTTAATTTTTAGACTTAACATATTTCATAATCTTAATTCTCAATTAAGTTTAGGGTTCATAAATAAAATATGTAAATAAAATTCTAGGATTTTAGGATCTAGGGTTTTGCAAAAAATAAGTTTTTGGATTTCTGATTAAGGACAAACGCGCAGCACCCCTACACATCATAAGAATACCCAATCAAATGGAAGGAGAGGGTATTTAAATCCTACTTTATTCTTATGATCGGATGGCCAAGGAGAATGCCTTAATCAGAAATATAAAAACTATAAAACCAGTTAGATCTACATCATATATCTCATATATAAAATTGATCTACCTATAAACATGTTTTGCATACATCTCATGTATCATATCATGCATATCTTTTAGATCTAAATTATCTCATAATCATCTAAAAAATTAAATTTAAATTGATCTTATCAAAATAAATTCTATACTAGATAATTATGTAGAAGTATTCTACAACTAGTCTAAACATGCATTCATCATATCTCATATGAACAAAAATTAAATAACTTTATTTTTTATTTTTTAAATCTTATTATAATATTTATAATATTAAAAAATAGTAAATAAATTAATCTAAAAATTATAACTTAATCAAATTAAATTATGATCATGCAAGACTGTACAAAGAACTATTCTATTCTACAACTAGTTGTGCATCTTGTAGAACTTAGATCTAAATTATTTAATTTTTAATTTCTTAAATTTTAGATCTAATCACATCTCATGTGATATCTAAAATTATCTAATTATTAGTTCAAAATTAAATTAAAATTAGATCTAAATTATATATAGGAACTTGGCTTTGATACCAGTTGAAGGAAAAAATCCTATTTCTCGAGTCAGGTCTGTTCAAATCTGATTTGACCAAGAGAAATATTTCAAAATTTTTTTTCTTAGATATAAATTATATTTTATACCTTTTAAATCTAATTTGATAAATATAATAAAATAAATTAAATTAAATTAAATAATATTTAATTTATACCTTATTCTTGGATAATCTTATTACCTTGTGATGATCCTGTTGATTGCCTGAGTTTACCTTGTTCTTGGATAATCTTATTACCTTGTGATGATCCTGTTGATTGCCTGAGTTTCTGGATGTAACCATGCAATTGCCTGGCCTCTACCAGTATCCACTTGGGCAGAATTTGGATATCTCCTACTTCTCAATTTTTTCTCCAAAGATCAAATCTGGATCTGATTTTGAAGGTCTTCAAAATAACTTTTGAAGATCCGATGTTGTCTCTTGTAGCAGTGCTGCCTTCTTCCTTTCTTGTCGCCTTTCTCTTGCCTGGATCACACCAAACTGAAGCCCAAAGCCCATTGGGCATGGAGAGGAGAGAGAGGATCAGAGGTAGGCATGGAGGAGAGAGGGTGATGGCTATATGGCATCGGCAATGGGAGAACCTCTCAAAACCTAGGCGCAGACAGGGTTTATATAGATCCTGCTGTGCTATGCAATGCCACATTATTCCAGCCAATCATGTTTCTTCATGCAATCAGATCTAAATCTGATTGATAGGATGACATCAACTGATCCAATCAGATGAGAGCCCCTCTCCAACACCCTTAGGTGGCACCAAGATTGGTCAAAGTAGAGTCTTAGGCACCACCTAAGTTTATTCCATGAAGCAACCTGGAGTCCCATCTATATGAGACTCCAGGAATCATTATCCTTAGGTGCACGCCTCCCTATGCATGTGCCCCCTTCTTTTCTTTTTTAAGTAGGAAAACAAACCACCATCTGCTCTCCTATGAGTGCTGACATATGGGCAGATGTCTAAGTGTCAAAAGTCAACATTTGACCAAAGTCAAAAGACAAGAATTAGCAGGTGATGGAAAATGGCAGGTGTTGTCTCAAATTTATCTCATAAATTAAGACAATCTATTTCTAACCTAGACAAGCTCTAGTTAGACCAAGTAAAGGAACCTGAGTGAGTTCAAACACATTTGGCTTAGTCGAGACAACATTTAATTATTGTTGAAGGAGAACTTTAGGCTCAATCGTGTGCTAGCCTAATTATTTTGAACCTAATTGAATTTAATTCAAATCAATTGAACTAGGTTAGTCCAATTGATGATATCCAGATCCAAACCCTTGTTTGTGTGATCTAGTTAGGTTTAGTTCTATATGGTAATGAGATATGTCGCGATCTTTATTATCGACATTATCGAAACTCCTTCTAATGGATTAGAACTTTTCTGATTCAGACAACTAGAATGATCGATCATCCAAATCATTCTAATTGCTCTCAAAATCTACTAGTGACATATAGCAGTATATGGTGGCAACCCATTAGAACTGAAAACAAATCTCTCAGTGTAGTTACATGTGTGATTAAGTTCTTCTATCTTGAGCTCTGATCTATTTAGGGTTAAGGTGAACTCGTTAAACCCTAATTTCTATCTTATGAATTAATCATTCGATTTAAGTCCTATATGAAAATCTTAATAGAAACTCTTTCTATCATCTTACTCTGCCATGGACATGGGCTTATGGACTTGATTCTCATGATCATCATAGGGCTGCTTCTCATCTATCGAGGTAGATAGATTTTCCCTTGGTGCAATCCAATTCCTACAATGAACATGCTATAGCCAACATACACCTCAGAATTCTAGATGGCTAGGAGATCGAGTCATGGTGTAGTCAAACTATAACACCCTCAAGGTGAACTGTTGATGCACCTTTGGTTAAAGAACTAGACACACCACTGTAGCTTCGAGCTAGTCATCGACGAGAAGGTAGACTTCCTTATGACTGCTCGAGGTGGTCACGCTCAGTGCTCTCATTCTCTAACGAGTACCTGTACTCTCACTCTCGATATCTCTACACCGTAGACTCAAGACTCATCTACTATAAAGAAGTAATTGTATGACAATCTTCCAGATCAATTACCATCCTCATGATGATCCTACGGTTGGAAGCATTTTATGAGTTAATAATGAAAATTCATGTCTTAAATTTTCAACTCTGAAAATTAAGAATTACCATTGCCATTAACTCAAGTGATGTATCATAGATACTAAATACATATTATGATAGAAAATAACCTATTTTATTATTTATAGTAAAAATTATAATTTTTCTCTTAGAAGTATATAACAAGTGTCAGCCAATTCTGGCTTCTAGGGCACACATATCTAACACTAGCTTCATTGATTAGAAAAATTTGATTTTGACGATCATGAATGATGATGCGATGATCTAATAGATGAAAATCTTTGATGGGTTCAAAAATCTACAACGATGATCTTGATGATGTTTATAGCATACTATCAATGTTTTACTTCAATCGGATATCATTATCATGATCAATTTAGTACGGAATGATTTTGGTCATTAAATTAGAAACAAGCAATAAAAGGGTTAAACGGCATCCGATTATGAAATAATTTTTTAGTTAAATAATTTTTGTTATAATTTTAAATATTTCATATGGTGATAATAGTAAAATTCAAATCATTTTCGTATAAATTATTTATGTTAAGTAGATATTGCAAAAGCACGAGTACAACAACTAGTGAAGTTTTAGAATGGTTATCAAGAGATGTATAGTTTTAGATCATTCTTTATTTCATGAGTTGAATTTTATAATCACCACCATAAAAAATGATTAAAGTAGTAGCCAAGATCATTTATAAAAAAAATTATCTCATAATCGAACACCATTTGGTCTTTTGATCACTCATTTATCGTTTAACAGTCAAAACTAACCTATACTAAATTGATCAAGATAACAATATCCAATTGAAGTGAAACTTTGATAGTATGTTACAAATATCATTGAGATCATCATTGCAGGTTTTTAGATCCATCGAAGGTCTTCATCTATCAAATCATCACATCATCATTCATGGTTGTCAAAATCAAATTTTTCTAATCGATGAAGCTAGGGCCATCAGATCGAAGCGATCTTTTGCGACGATACTCTAATGATAATTATTTAGGTAATGAACGATGAAGATGGACATTAAATTTTAAAATTATATAATATTTAAAGAAAAGAAAATATATGGCATTGGTTATAATTAACCGCTGCCATAAATAAGCTTATAGCAGCGGTTCCTACTAACCACTGCTACAGGTCGGCAGTGGTTTCACTAACTATTGCTATAGGTCTGATCTATAGTAGCGGTTACAATGAACCACTGTTATAGATCGACCTATGATAGCAGTTTTTTGTAACCGCTGCTATGGGTCCGACCTACGGCAGTGATTTTCGTTAATCACTACTATATGTTGGACCTATGATAGTGGTTACAAAAGCCGCTACCATAGGTCTGACCTATAGCAGCGGTTAATGAAAACTGCTGCCATAGGATCTATGGCAGTGATTTCAAAAATCATTGCCATAGTATACGCTGCCATAGACCATTTTTGTAGTAGTGATTATTTGAATATTTCAAATAATTTCGACTTATCTTTCATAAGATAGATGTACCGATATCTAGATCGATCGTCAGTAATATAATAAAATAGTGATATCTACCTCTAGTACTAGGGTTCATAGGTTCACATACATCACTATGTACGAGACTTAGAACTTCACAGGCTCTCCTTTCTAGTAAAAGATGATTTTATCATCTTTTCAAGAAAATAGGACTCACAGGTGACTTTGTCATCTTTTCAAGAAGATAGAACTCATAGGTTGGTAATGATTTACAATCATTGATATCGAGGATTTTCTCTTTGGCCAACCTATTTATTCTATTATTGTTAATATGACCAAGACTACAATGCCAAAGGTAGGCATCCATGATATTATCTAATTTAGGATATTTATTAAAAGTCTATATTATGCTAATACGCTATGATAAAATATAAATATCATTCTTTAATTATCCATGCATTATTATAATATCATTCATATCATAATAATTATTTTTTATTAAAAAATGATAACCATCTTTAGCCAAAAGGTCAATAGAGATTATATTCATCAGAAAAGAAGGACAATAATGATAATCATCTAAAAAAATGATATTTTCATTGCAAATAAGCTGAACTATTTTCAAAGCTAGAACTAGAATAGATCTTCCATCTCCAACATCTAGCAATCGCTCACCATTCTCAAATTTTATGCTAACTTGAAGTCCTTGCAATGAATTATAAATATGAACTAGACTTCCCATATCCAATACCTATGTCGTAGTATCACAAATAGAGAAATTACAAGGTGTTATCATATAATTACCTTGCAAAGCAATCATTTGCTCCTTCCTCTTGTTTAGTCTATTGGGATCAAGAAAAGTAAGATATTGAGGATAATTCTTCTTTCTATGACCCTGCTTCTTATAATAGAAGTATGCTGCTTGATTTTTGTCAGTCTTAGGTCTTTAGTTTTGACTAGACTTAAAAGCTCCAGAATGAATTTCTTCATGCTGTTGAACAATATTCAACTTCTGATACTTACTTTCAAAGTTCGGTTTTATAAGTATACCACTATCTAATAATGAATGGAGCAATTAGGGTTTAGCCTTTATCTAAAAAGAAAAGAAAACAAAAGACCTATCAGTATATGAATTATTTTAAGTCTAAAGACTTTGACTATAGTCTAATGGTCGTCCCACTATTTTATTTGAATTGGTAGCCTTTATCTTGAATTCGAGGAATTACTTTAATTTTTTGGTAGGTCCTAGAATCCACACCAACTATATACGGGCTCGAGGAAAGCTCTGGCTAATCCATGTGCATCTATGGGTAGGTTCTTAACTAAATATTTCTCTAAATAATTTCTAGTATTTAAATTTTATCCCATGTATCTTTTTAATAGGCTAAGACCTCCACTGAAAGTCCCAATTAGATACAACCATTAACATGAACTTACTTAATGATTCTATCTAAGGAATAATCAAGCCCGAGGAAAGCTCTAGCCTGTGAGCTTAGATGTGGTACTCTCAAGTCTTGAGAACATGAGAAGAGAGGTCATGAAAAGATGAGAGCAAGTCGAAAGAGAAATCAACCTGGGTATTAAGCTATAGAAACTTAGCCGACTCATCCTAGTACTAGGTTGACTAAGTTGAGAGCTGGGTCAGCTCAGTCTAGAATTAGGTTGGCTATATCTCAGAGAAGATCTAGATAGAAAGTAGTATTTTTGGACTGTTGACATGATACACCACTGGGTCGGCTCAGTCTTAGATTGAGTCAATCCAGTCGTAGGTTAGCCAGCTCAGTGAGAAACTAAGTCGGCTAAATGTCATTGGATTAGTTTCATGTATGTGGATTGTTTGGATTTGGGAGAATTTTTTTATGAGCTTGGGGCTTGATTCTTTTGTCAAGTATTTATACTAAAAATAGGTCAAGGATTGTAATATGCTGAATACAAGCAATAAAAGCTCTTTTCTTCCAAAAAACTCTTATGCTCTCTTTCTCACTTTTCTTCTCTTGAATCTATTGATTTTGCTTCCACATTAATTCTTGAAATTTATTTCTTATTGCTTGGCTAATTATCAGTGGCCATGCAAGTCCGAGAGAGGATAGTATTTTCTAACATCTGGTATCAGAGTAGTGTTGCATGGAATGAAGGAAGACACCTAAGATTTCTACATCCAGGATCTGCTGCATCAGATTTTATTCTAAAATTTTTTAGTTTTCTTTATGGTTATCTCTAGATTAAGGTGGAGAGTTGTTGCACGAAGAAAAAGTGATACAGGAGGTTGGAAGGAGGATCTAGGGCCCAAAGATCTTCATTGAAGGATAGTTTTGCTAGTATGTGATCAAAGAAGGATGTTAGGGCTTTGCACTTGACTTGATTGTAGTCATGGGATCAAGTAGATTCAAGATGGATTTTGAGAAGTTCGATAGCAAGAGAAACTTTATTCTATGGTAGCAAAGGATAAAGGACTTGTTGGCTCAGCAAAAGATCTACAAGGTCTTGGTAAGAGAAAGATTAGAAAAGATTAGTG
The DNA here is from genome assembly GCA_006176705.1 of Cocos nucifera. Classification (NCBI taxonomy): domain Eukaryota; kingdom Viridiplantae; phylum Streptophyta; class Magnoliopsida; order Arecales; family Arecaceae; genus Cocos; species Cocos nucifera. The sequence continues at coordinate 94,867 of QRFJ01003868.1, forward strand.
CTGAGGATTGGAAAGAGTTGGAGCAAATTATTTTTAGCACAATCAGAATATGCTTAGCCGATCAAGTGTTGCCCGAGGTTTGCAGAGAGACCACAGCAAAGGGACTCTGGACGAGACTGGAGAATACATATATGGAGAAGAACATGACCAACAAGTTATGATTGAAAAAATAGTTGTACAGTCTGAGGATGCCCGAAGGTGGAGATCTTGTTCCATGTATTCAAAGATTCAATTAGGTGTGTTTTGAGGTGATGAGTTTGGATGTGAAGATCGATGAAAAAGTTGGACGTTGCTGCTACTTTATTTTCTCTTGGATTCTTATGATGGTTTCATAACAACTTCAGTTTATGGGAAGAAGATCCTAAACATTGAAGAAGTTGTTGATGTACTCAGATCAAATGAACAGAGAAAAAAGATCTACAAGAAAGATCCTAAGTCTGAAATCTTACTGTGAATGAAAGATAGGAATGATCAAAGAAGAAGGCAAGAGAAAAATCCAAGGGTAGATCAAAATCTCGAGATCAGAAGAAGACATTGAAATACTACAAATATCATCAACCTGAACACCTGAGGAGAGATTATCCTCTTTTGAAGTCAAAAAAAGGAAAGGTTAGCAAGAATGATGATATAGCTTCTATAAGCAATGGAGAAGATCTGTTAGTTGTATCAGATGGACCCATAGAGTGTGATACTATGTGGATATTGGATAAGGCATGCTCACACTACTATACTTCTCATCGGGAGTAGTTTGCTACCTATCAGAAGATTGATGGTGGAAGTGTTAGCCTTGGAAATGATCATCCATGCAAAGTAGCTAGAGTTGGCTCAATCAGGATGAGGATGTATGATGGGATCACTCGTACATTATTGAATGTCAGGCATGTACCGAAGCTGAAAAAAAATCTAATTTCTTTGGGCTACTTGGAGGAGTAGGGTTATGCTTTTAGTAGCTAGGCTAGTAGTGGATGTCTGAAATTTTCAAGGAAGCTTTGGTGGTGATGAGAGGTAGAAGACTGAGCAATAATCTTTATAGAATGAAAGGCTTAGTGGTGAATGATAGTGTAGAGGTGCCAGCAGTGGCACAAGAGGATCAATGCTTATATCAATTATGGCACTATTGGATGGGTCATATGAGTGACCGAAGGCTCATAAAACTCAGCAGAAGAGAGATCATCCCAGCCCTGAGAAAGGAGGACATAGATTTATGTAAGCCATGCATCTTTGGCAAATAGCATAGAGTGAAGTTTGCAAAAGTACCAGGTGCAGTGAAGAATTATTGGATTTATTATACTTGAATGTGTGGGGACCGGCTCCTATATCAACTAGAGGTGGGGCAAGATACTTTATCACCTTCATTGATAATTTCTTAAGGAAGATGTGGGTTTATCTAATCAGAGAAAAGTCAGAAGTGTTTGCTCGATTCAGAGCTTGGAAAGCTGTGGTAGAGAAGGAGTCAGAAAGACAGGTGAAGTGTCTGAGGTTGAATAATAGAGGAGAGTATACAATCCTGAAGTTTAGGAGGTATTGTGAGAAAAATGGCATCAAATGCCATTACATAGTAAAGATGACTCTCCAGTAGAATGGTGTTGTGGAGTGGATGAATTAGACACTGACCAAGAAGGTATGGAGTTTGAGGCTGCAGACATCACTTTCAAAATCTTTTTAGGATGATGCTCTAACTTTTTCTTATTTTTTTGTCAACAGGTCCTCTCATCGCAAGCTGAATGGAGGCATTCTAGAGGAGATCTAGAGTGGGAAGAAAATGAAGCTTAGACACCTAAAGGTCTTTGGTTGCCCAGCCTATGCACATATGGAGATAATCGAGAGGAGGAAATTGGACCCAAAATCTCAAAAGATGACATTCATAGGATATCCCCAAAGAGTCAAGGGGTACATGCTATGAGACTCTCAAGTACAGAAGTCAGTGATTAGTAGGGATGTTATTTTTTATGAGAAGGACATCTTGAAGAGGTCTGAAATAGGTGGAATTAGGGAGATGAAGGTGAACAGCGGCGGGCAGTCTAAGATAGATGATATGCAGTCTGCATCCACTTATAGGAGTGTTTCTATTAAGATGGAGCTAGGTAGGAGAATAGATACTCAGATGAGAGACTAGCATGGAGAGCTAGTAGTTCAGATGGATGTGCAGGATCAACGATAAATTTCAGGCAAGAGTGATGTGCTAGTGGGAGTGGCCTTGCACAAGCCCCAGCATACCATCAGGAGATCGATTAGATATGACATTGATAAGGTTATCTCCTATACACTCATCACTACTAATGGAGATTCAGAGAATTTTGTGGAGGCCATGGAGAGTGAGGATCATAAGTCATGGATGTATGCTATGATGGAAGAGATGGAATCATTGAAGAAAAATCAGACATGATAGATGGTGGATCTTTCAGAAGGTGCTAGACCTATTGGCTCAAAGTGGGTGTTCATAAAAAAGGAGGAACCTTTAGAACAAGGTGCAGTCACATTCAAGGTAAGGCTGGTAGCAAAGAAATTTTCACAGAGAGAAGAAATTGATTACATAGAAGTTTTCTCTCATGTAGTGCATCATACATCTATTCGGATTTTGCTGTCACTGGTAGCACAGCATAACATGAAATTGGAATAGATGGATGTGAAGATGGCCTTCCTTCATGAAACTTTTGAGAAAAGGATCTACATGAAGCAGCTAGAAGGTTTTATGGAGATTGGATAGGAGGAGATGGTGTGTTTACTCAGGAGGTCACTCTATAGTCTGAAACAGTCCCCTCATCAATGGTATCATAGATTTGATGCCTTTGTTTTGAGTCTGAGATTTATCAGATGTGAACATGACTACTGTATTTACGTCAAGGATATAGATAAGGAGGATGTCTTATACCTGCTACTATATGTAGATGATATGCTTATAGCTAGTAGAAGCATGGAGGCTATGAAAGGGCTGAAAAGGGCATTATCAGCTGAATTTGAGATGAAGGATCTAGATCCAGCACTAAAAATCCTTAGAATGGGAATTTGCAGAGACAGATGCAAAGAAGTGCTCCATTTATCATGAGAAGGATATGTCCAAAAAGTTCTTGAGAGATTTGAGATGGAGAAGGCCAAACCTATAGAGACACCATTGTCGAGCCACATATTTATCTCCAAGTATCAAAGCCCCTAGTCAGAAGAGGAGAGAGAGTACATAAATAAGGTTTTTTATGCAAATGCTTTAGGTAGTGTGATGTATACTATGGTGTGCTGTAAACTAGATATAGCATACGCAGTGAGCTCTGTTAGGAGATATATGGCTAATCCCGGGAAGGAGCACTAGAAAGCATTGAAGTGGATATTGAGATATCTGCATGAAATAATCAACTATGGTTTGGTGTTTGGTGGGTAGTTGGGAGGATTTGAAGAACAATCTATGAAGATTTGTGAAGGTTCAGATCCTCTGGAAGAGTTTGTAGATGTAAATTATATAGGTGATCTAAATACAAGGAGGTCTACTACTGGATACCTCTTCTATATGTATGGTGGACCGGTGTCTTAAAGTCAATTCTTCAACCAATCACAGTCTTGTCTACCATAGAAGTCAATTACACAAAAATGATTGAGGCTGCAAAGGAAGCTTTTTGGCTTAGGAGGATGATTGTTGAGATAGGGGTGAAGCATTGCAAGGTTATACTGCATAGTGACAGTCAGAGTGCTCCACTGCTTGCACAGAACCCAGTCTGCCATGCACGCACAAAGCATATAGACATGAGGTACCATAGAATCAGAGAGCTGATGGAGAAAAGTAAAGTTGAACTGATAAAGGTCCATACAAAGGAGAATCAGTCTAATGTACTCATGAAGGTACTCCCTAGAGACAACTTTCAGATGTATGTGGCATGGATGGATTTGTAAGGAAAAGATGAGTTCACAAGGACTTGGAAGCACCAAGTGGAGAATGCGAGCTCAGATGTGGTGCTCCCAAGTCTTGCGAACATGAGAAGATAGATCATGGGAAGATGAGAGTGAGCTAGAAGAGAAATCAGTCTGGGTAGTAAGCTGCAAAAACTTAGTCGACTCATCCTGAGACTAGGTAGGCTAAATTAAGAGCTAGGTCGACTCAGTTCGGGACTGGATCAGCTATGTCTCGAAGAAAATCTAAATAGAAAGTAGTATTTTCAGACTACTGGCATAGCACACAACTGGGTCGGCTCAATCTCAAACTAAGCAAACCTAGTCGCAGGTTAGCTGGCATAGTCTAAAACTAAGCCGGCTCAGTGTTGCGAGATTAGTTTCGTGTATGTGGATTGTTTGGGTTCGGGAGAGTTTTTTTACGAGCTTAGGGCTTGATCCCTTTATGAAGTATTTATACTAAAAATAGGTCAATGATTGTATGCTGAATACAAGCAAACAAAAGCTTTTTACTCCTAAAAAGCTCTTGTGCTCTCTTTCTCGCTTTTCTTCTCTTGAATCTATTGGTTTTGCTTCTGCATTAATTCTAGGAATTTGTTTCTTGTTGCTTGGCTAATCACCAGTGGCCATGCCGGTCTGAGAGAGGATAGTATTTTCCAACATAGCCAACCTAATCATTTATTAAATTGTATAATAGAGTTATTATATAATGATTGATAATTTCAATATCTCGATGAACACCAAGTGTAAGGTGCCTCCAATGTCCATCCAGACTATTAGACCCATTGCCATCCACCTTAATGGGAGGCTATAATCTTGTTATCCCCATTATAATTTTATTTTAAGGATCTAATAATTTAAAAAATTTAATTAAAAGATTAAAGATAGAGATGAGATTAACCAGTACTCATGAATCCTTTCGTTGACTTCACCATGTCACTGAAAAGGACTAGTTCTCCCATTGACTTCACCAAGTCTGAAGAAGACTAGAGACAACCTAGTTAATGGCACCTAAATTAGTCATACTGATTAACCTAGGTGACATGGGTTAGCTCGAATGAATGAGCAGTCTAATCAAAAGCTGACTAACCATATTGGCCAGGTACGTAAGATTGGTGGGAGGGTCTACCAAAGCTTGTCATAAACACCATAAAAAATGATCAGGTAAGTGGGTGCCATTTAAAAACCACCAATCTAGATTGCCAGAGACTTACCTTAGATACTAATAGATTTGTCGGTTTTGATTTGATCTGCCTAAAGACTCGAGCTTGACCACTAAGCCATGATCAGGTCCATTTGGTAAAATCAAATGTATGGACTTTGATCAACTACAACTATTGAATAGATCTATAGAGAAGAATTGACCTGATCCTAACTAACTATTAATTAGATTTGATTAATTTCTTAACTTAGTCCATATTTGATTCTAGCCTAGGTTTAATCGACCTGATCCAAGCTAACCCACAACCATGATTTATGCAATGTCATTAGATCTTTAATTAACAATTCTAGATCTATACTTTTGACTCTTAATTCTCAAATAAATACACTATGGATCATGGTTTTGAACCAATTTCAAATTGTTAACAATTTATGTTGAATCATATTGAATTTATACTAAGCATAGGGGTTTGAGTTAACTCGACCAAAGAACAAAGTTGACTTGATTGTGTTCAAGCAGCATTAGGGTTTCAAATCTAAATTATTTCAATATTTAGATCATATCCTAAAGTTTTGAATCTAGGGTTTTATAGAAATTAAGTTTTAAATCTAAATTTTACAAAACATATACATCACATATATAAGTTGTAGATTCAAATCAAAAAAATATGTCCAACATATGTATCATAAGGATCTAGATCTAAACATGAAACACATCATTTAGATCTCATATCAAAAATTAGATCAAAATTATATTTATTTTAGATCTAAAATTAAAAAATAAATTATAAATTGATTTAGATCTCATCTATCTTATTCATGATTTAGTTTTACAGATCAGTACATACGAGGACAATCTCTCCACTGTAAGGGGTAAACCTTACAATAGGACAACCTTATAATCAATATGTGTGACATTAAATTTTATTATTTTTATATTTTTATGCATTTTATGCATACATAATTATGTCATAAAGAAACCTAGGCTCTGATACCAATGTTGAAAATATTGGTTAGGGTTTCATGCATGCCATTCAAAATTTTTTAAAAAAATAATGAGTGAAAGAGTTAAGATTAATCTTATTAATCTATTTATATATATGATAAGATCACTAAACACCAATAATTTAGGATCTATAATATGATATGATGCATGTATAAAATTGAGAAATAGAAAGCAAATAGGTATTGATCATACCAATACCAGCCTAGATCAAATCTAGCATGTATAAGAGATCGAATCTCTATACCTGAGCATGGGTTGAGAACTCCATTGCTGATTTTAGTAGATGTGATGGTTGCTCGGAGCTGTATAGGATGTCCAACTTCTATAGGTTGTCCACACGAAGCTTCTATTCTAATCGAAGGTTCGACAATCAAAGATCTGCATGGGATGCTAGCTCTTTGTAGATCCCTCCTGATGGTTGATCTAAATTATTTTCTTCAAATCTCTCAAACCCTTCAAGAGATGAAGAAATAAAGGAGAATTAAGAAAGTTTCTTCTCTCTTATTTTCTTAAAAACAAAAGTAAGAGAAGATGAAAACCCTAAGAGAAGAAACCCTTCTTCTCTTCTTTCTTTTCCCTCAATAGGATATGAACAAGAGATGTCCTAAAGAAAGCTCTGACACCCAAACAAGAGAGGAGACCCTCAACTCTCTAATACCTCACACCCTCTCTCACTTTTCTAATTCTTCCCATGGAATAATCTTGGTTTCTCATGCCTAATACATCCCTTAACAGGAGGTGCTCCAAGGAAGTTAAGAATAGGTCAAAGACCTAGTAGATTTTGACTTCTTGGTGGTGTCAAACTCTTGGACACCTCCAAGCCTCCTTTGGCATGAAATAATCCACATTAGGAAGAAAAGTGGGCATGCAATATCTCAACAAAAAGGTGCTGCAATCAATATTAGGCGTGGGGATCTTTTTCCATAAAGAGAGAAGGAGAGTTTTGGAGATTTAAAACTCTATCAAATAGAGTTGTAACCAAACAAAACATACCTTATTTTGACTTGGATGACTTTCAACCAAAGATCAAGAGGAGAGGCATGCATGGAGCTTTCCTTAACACAAGAAAACTCATGAATAAACAAAAGAAAAAAAATATTGGGCATGGGATACATGGCGCAACGGAAAGAAGAGAGTGCTAGTCCAACTGGGCTCTCTTATTTTCTTTGGTCAAACCAAACTCAATTTCTATTTAAATTTGAATTGGTGCAACCTAATTAAGGATGATCTTAGACCAACTAGGAGTCCACTTAATTCTAATTAAATCTTATTTAAATTTGATTTAAATCCTATTTCAATTAGAAATTAGGTGCACTCAAGTCCTAATCAAATAGGAAATTGATCTTCCTATGAATTGGGTTATCTCATAAACCAATTAGACTTGACCTAATCAAGTCCAAACCAAATCAAATTGAATCTAATTCAATTAGACTTAATTTCAACCCTAATGCTCAATCAAATTGAGCTAATTAGCAATCTAATTGCCAATTAATCCACCTTCAACACTTGTACTTGATCAATCATCAATCATATTGATGATTTGATCCTGAAATGATTCATAATCGTTAATCAACATTCCAATCAGACAAAAATCTCTTATGTGTGTGATCCCATAGGTTCGAACCAAAGCCAGTAGTATAGGAATAAATTTCTATACCAATCAAAATGACCATCTAGCAATGATACTTGACGTCCAAATAGGTTGAATGTATGTAAAGCAACATTCAAGAATCTTAGCCTATGGTTACCATATAATTCAACCCTTTGACCCTTAATGCTCACAATGACTTCAGAGTTAACCATCAATTCTTGAAATAGTTCATCTATCTTGTGCCTCAATCTTATAAATCTCATGACTCCTCATAAGGATTATCCAGGCCTAGGTTTTGCTCAATTGAAATACAACGAGATATTCTCTCCAAACTCTTTAGAGTGATCAATCCCATCTTGACTCATGCACCAATTTTGTAAGTACTTGACTGCACCTAAAAATCTTTCGTCATTGTATTAGAAATACATATTGTTTAGCACCAAAGTACAGTGAGTTACTTGCAAGTCACCATGGTGATCTTAGATCAGATGGACACTTATATCTATAGCCTTTGCTAGCTACTCTTGACAGCAGAGTGCTTTGCAGATTGGTCACGTTTAGTGCAGATGTACTTCTATATTTTACCTGCATGCCATACCAATATCTCCATACCTCTTGGTTATGAAGACAATCGATGCATATAGCATATAATGATCCATACTTGATAAGTTTTCATCTTAGTTAATAATCTATCATTTGATCGTGAATAATTCTAAGAACCATCCGATAAAATCTTCTTTATCAATTGATAGTGATTCTAAGAACTTCATCATAATATAGAAGTTCATTTAAAGAAGATAGATAATTTATGATGAAAAAGCCAAATAACTTTTTATTAATTAATAATTCATATATAAATTACAAGATGAGCACAATCATCTACAACTTAGATGATTGGCTTTAGAACATAATTCCTAATCATAATAATCTAAACTCGATAAACATTATCATCCTTATAATAATGTATCATTTGATTGCGAACATAGTTTAAGAATTACTCGATAAAACATCCTTTATCGATCACTTATAGTTCTAAGAATTTCATCATAAAAGGATTCTAAGAAGATGCAAAATGATGAACTATCAAAAATAACTTTTATTAATAAAATTCAATTTATATACATATACAAAACATAACCATCTATAGCTTACATGATTGACTTTAGGATACTATTCCCAACAAACTTTCACTTGGACTAAAGCCAATCGGAATAGTATTTAATATCCATCTTCATCTTATGATTATTGAAATCCTTGATTTTGAGGGCTTTAGTGAATGGATCGATCAAGTTTTCTTTTCCATCGATCTTCTAAAGATTGATGTCACCTCGATTCATGATCTCTTGTACAAGATGATAGCGATGTAGAATGTGCTTGTTTCTCTAATGGGACTTTGGTTCCTTTACTTGAGCTATGGCTCCAGTCCTATCACAATACAGCAGAATAGGACCATCAATGAAGGGTGCCACTCCAAGCTTGCTAATGAACTTCCACAACTAAGTAGCTTCTTTGGCAGCATTGGATGCCATGATGTACTCCACCTCATAAACAGAATCAGCTATTGTGTGCTACTTGAAACTTTTTCAATAGATTGCTCCACCATTTAAGATAAATATGTATCACAACATGCTCTTATTGTCATCATGGTCTAACTAAAAATTGAAATCAGTATATCTTTCAAGTTTTAAGTTAGATTCTCCATAAATGAGCCATTGGTCCTTAGTATTCCTCAAATACTTAAGAATTATCTTTACAACCTTCCAATGGTTCTCATCCAGATTAGATTGGTACTTGCTCACTATCCCTAGTTAGTAGGCTACATCCAATTTTGCACATATCATGGCATGATAGTGAAGAGAAATCCTGATTTCCCGGGCCAGGTTTGTCCAGATCTGATCAGATCAAGAGATATATTTCAAAAATTTTTTCTTGATCCCAATCAGATCTTGATATATTTTAGATCTGATTCTTATTATTTTAATAAATAAAATAAAATAAGATAAATTAAATCAAATTTAATTTACCTGATTTGGGTAATCCTATTACCCTGTAGATGATCCTGATTGCAGCGGAAGGTTCTGGATCTAGCCACGCAAGCGCCTGGCCTCTACCGGTATCCACTCGGGTTGGATCTGGAGATCCTCTTCTTCTCTATCACACCTCCAAAAATCAGATCTGGATCTGATCTGGAGGATCTTCAAAACTCTTTTGAAGATCTGCAGTCGTCCTTTTGCAGCAGCGCAGCCTTCTTGCTTTTGATCGCCTTTCCTTGATCTGAATCGCACCAACCTAAGTCCAAAACACTTTTGGACGTGGAGAGCAAGGGAGAAGAAGTATAGGCATGGAGAAGGAGGGGAGAGGCAGCCTTGGGGCGTGGGAAATCTCTTCTAATTGCATTAGAATTAGGGTTGGGCGCAGGGTCTTATTTATAGACTAAGCTCTTGTGATCCAACTCCTCTTCCTCTCAACCAATCACAACCCTTTGTGAAATCAGATCTAAATCTGATTGGTTGGAATAGAGACCCCTGGATTCCTCCTTAGAGGGCACCTAAGACCAGTCAAACTGGATTCTTAGTAGAACTCTGATTGGAATCCAAAAGGGAGGTGGAGTCCTTGTCCAACAAGGACTCCTAGGCGCCTCCTACTTGGGCTCACGCCACCCTTGGCGTGCGCCCTTCTCCTTGCCAGGTTCTGGCAGGGGGACAGGCCCCCACCAGCTCTCCAATAGGTGCATGACATGTGGTCAAAAGTCAAAGGTCAATGGTCAACGTTTGACCAGTCAAAGGTAGACTTTTGACCAAAGTCAAAGAACAAGAAATGGCAGGTGACCAAAAATGGCAGGTAATGTCTTACAAAATAAGACAACCTATTTCTGACTTGGACAACCTCCAGTCAGACCATATGAAGGCCTCTGATTGAGCACAAACTCCTTTGGCTCAGTCAGGACAACTTATTTATGATAGTAAAAAGAAGAACGTTAGGTTCAATCGAGTGCTAGCACGATTTCCTTGAACCTAATTGAATCTCATTCAGATCAATTGAACTAGATCAGTTCAATTGATGATCACCAGATTCAAACCCTTGTTTGTGTGACCCAGTTAGGTTCAGTTCTGTATGGTAATGGGATATGTCATGATCTCTATCATCGACATCATCGAAACTCCTTTCGATGGATCAGAACTCTTCTGATTCGAACAGCTAGAATGATCGATCATCTAAATCATTCTAATTGCTCCCAAAATCCACCAGTGACACCTAGCAGTATATGGTGGCAACCCATCAGAGCTGAATGCGAACCTCTTGGTGCAGCTACCTGTGTGATTAAGTTCTTCTATCTTGAGCCCCGATCAGATTAGGGTTAAGGTGAACTCGTCAAACCCTAGTCTCTGTCAGATATGATGTAATCATTCGATTCGAGTCCAATGTGAAAATCTAAATAGAAACTCTTTCTATTATTTCACTCTGCCATGGCCATGGGCTTCTGGACTTGATTCTCATGATCATCATAGGGCTGCTCCTCTACCACCGAGGTAGATAGATTCCATCTTGATGCAATCCAGTTCCTACAATGAACATGCTATAGCCAACATACACCTCAGGGTTCCATATGGCTAGGAGACCGAGTAATGGTGTAGTCAAACTATAACACCCTCAAGGTGAACTGCCGATGCATCTCAGGTCAAAGAACCAGACACACTACTGCAGCATCGAGTCAGTCATTGACGAGAAGGTAGACTTCCTAATGACTACTCGAGGTGGTCACGCTCAGTGCCCTCGTTCTCTAACGAGTACCTGTACTCTCGCTCCGGTGTCTCCACACCGTAGACTCAAGACTCATCTACTAAAGAGAAGCGATTGTACACCAACCTTCCGGATCAATCACCATCCTCGTGATGATCCTATGGTCGGGAGCATGTTTATGAGTTAATAATGATTATTCATGTCTTAAATTTTCAACTCTTGAAAATATGAATTATCATTACCATTAACTCAAAGGATGTATCACAGACACTAAATACACATATGTGATAGAAAATAACCCATTTCATTAATTATAGTCAAAATTATAATTTTGCCCCTAGAAGTGTATTACAAGTGTCAGCCAATTCTGGCTTCTAGGGCACATATATCTAACAATCTCCCACTTGTCCTAAAGCCAATTGGCTACAAGTCTAAGTCCCATCTTCTCAAGGTGGGCTTCGATCTTCTGCTGGCCCAACGGCTTTGTAAGTGGGTCTGCCACATTATCTGTGGAGTTGACTCTCTTGACCTCAACGTAACCTTTCTCAAGGTAATCGCGGATGAGATGGTATCGCCGCTCAATGTGCTTGGATTCTGGTGAGACCTCGGCTCCTTAGCAAGGGCTATGGCGCCATTGTTGTCGCAGTAAAGAGGAATGGCATCTGATGGCATTACTCCAATTTCTGCAGCAAACTTCTTGTACCAGAATGCTTCCTTTGCAGCCTCTGATGCAGCTATATATTCTGCTTCCATGGTGGAATCTGCTATCACAGTTTGCTTGGAAACTCTTCCAGCTGACAGCTCCACCATTGCACACAAACAGACTTCCAGATGTCGACTTTCGATCATCTATATCAGGACATGAAGTCCGAGTCTGTGTATCCCTTGAACTTGGAGTTCTCCATTACCAAAGACCAACATCATATCCTTAGTTCTTCTCAAGTACTTAAGGATACATTTCACAGAAGTCCAGTGTTCTTCACCTGGATTTGACTGATATCTGCTTGTGACACTCACAGCATGGGCTATATCAGGTCGTGTACATAGCATGGCATACATGAGGCTCCCTATTGCAGAAGCATAAGGGATCTTGCTCATGCGTTCTATTTCCTCAGGTGTGCTAGGGCACATCTTCTTGGAAAGATGAATACCATGTCTGAAGGGTATTAATCCCCTCTTAGAGTTTTCCATACTAAACCTCTTTAGTACTTCCTCTATGTACATCTTCTGTGAAAGTCCTAGCATCCTATTCGGTCTATCCCTATAGACCTTAATTCCTAGAATAAAGGATGCTTCACCTAGGTCTTTCATGGAGAATTCCTTGGACAACCACATCTTGACTGATGTCAACATGGGAATATCATTCCCAATAAGGAGGATGTCATCCACGTACAATACGAGGAAGACAACAGCGCTCCCACTGACCTTTTTGAAAACACATGGTTCCTCTTCATTTTTGATGAAACCAAACTTTTGATCACATCATTGAAACGAGTGTTCCAGCTCCGAGATGCTTGCTTAAGTCCATATATGGACCTTTGCAGCTTGCAAACCTTGTGATCAGTATCACTGGATGTGAAACCTAGCGGCTGTTCCATATAGATATCTTCCTCAAGATATCCATTTAAGAATGCCGTTTTCACATCCATTTGCCATATTTCATAATCGAAATAGGCTGCAACAGCAAGCAATGTGCGGATGGATTTTAGCATAGCTACTGGGAAAAGGTATCCTGATAGTCAATGCCTTCGCGTTGACTATAACCTTTTGCCACCAGTCTAGCCTTGAATGTCTCCACATTCCCATCTGCACCAATCTTTCTCTTGAAGATCCATTTACACCCAATAGGTACTATACCTTCTGGTGGATCTACCAAGGTCCAGACTTGGTTTGAGTGCATCGAGTCAATCTTCTGACTTCATTGCCTCAAGCCATTTCTCGGAGTCGATATCTGATATCGCCTCGTTGTAGGTTTTGGGATCATCACCATGAGCACCATTACCTATGAGGAACATTTCCTCTACTCCTCTGAAATAATACCTAAGTATCTTTCAGGGGGATGGGAAAACTCTTTCCGATCTACGAGGTGGAGGAGGTAGTGTTCTTATTGGCTCAACCTGATTTGGTTCCAATTGGTCCTTAGCTCGTTGTACTTGTGAGACTTTCTCTCATCAAGCTTAATCTGCTTTTCCAATGCCACTATCTTGAATAAACTATTTTTCAAGAAATATGGCATGTCGACTCACAATCACATTGTGGTCTTCTGGAATGTAGAAATAGTATCCTAATGACTCTTTAGGATATCCTATGAATCGAGCTCTAAAGGACCTAAACTCTAACTTGTCCGCTTGTTGTCTTTTGACATAAGCCGGACAACCCCAAATTCTGAGATGACTCAGACTTGGTTTCTTACCGTGCCATATCTCATACGGTGTGGTAGGAACGGTTTTAGAGGGAACCCTATTCAGTAAATAGATTGAAGTTAATAATGAATGTCCCCAAAGAAATTGGGGGTCTGTGAAGGATCATCCATTCGTCAGATCTGATTAGATCAAGAGATATATTTCAAAAATTTTCTCTTGATCTCAATCAGATCTTGATATGTTTCAGATCTGATTCTTATTATTTAATAAATAAAATAAAATAAGATAAATTAAATCAAATTTAATTTACCTGATTTGGGTAATCCTATTACCCTGATGATCCTGATTTGCAGCGGAAGGTTCTGGATCTTAGCCACGCAAGCGCCTGGCCTCTACCGGTATCCACTCGGGTTGGATCTGGAGATCCTCTTCTTCTCTATCACACCTCCAAAAATCAGATCTGGATCTGATCTGGAGGATCTTCAAAACTCTTTTGAAGATCTGCAGTCATCCTTTTGCAGCAGCGCAGCCTTCTTGCTTTTGATCGCCTTTCCTTGATCTGAATCGCACCAACCTAAATCCAAAACACTTTTGGACGTGGAGAGCAAGGGGAGAAGAAGCTATGGCATGGAGAAGGAGGGGAGAGGCAGCCTTGGGGCGTGGGGTTTCTCAATTGCATTCACTTAGGATTAGGGTTGGGCGCAGGGTCTTATTTATAGACCTCTTGTGATCCAACTCCTCTTCCTCTCAACCAATCACAACCCTTTGTGAAATCAGATCTAAATCTGATTGGTTGGAATAGAGACCCCTGGATTCCTCCTTAGAGGGCGCCTAAGACCAGTCAAACTGGATTCTTAGTAGAACTCTGATTGGAATCCAAAAAGGGAGGTGGAGTCCTTGTCCAACAAGGACTCCTAGGCGCCTCCTACTTGGGCTCACGCCACCCTTGGCGTGCGCCCTTCTCCTTGCCAGGTTCTGGCAGGGGGACAGGCCCCCACCAGCTCTCCAATAGGTGCATGACATGTGGTCAAAAGTCAAAGTGTCAATGGTCAATGTTTGACCAGTCAAAGGTAGACTTTTGACCAAAGTCAAAGAACAAGAAATGGCAGGTGACCAAAAATGGCAGGTAATGTCTTACAAAATAAGACAACCTTTTCTGACTTGGACAACCTCCAGTCAGACCATATGAAGGCCTCTGATTGAGCACAAACTCCTTTGGCTCAGTCAGGACAACTTATTTATGATAGTAAAAGAAGAACGTTAGGTTCAATCGAGTGCTAGCACGATTTCCTTGAACCTAATTGAATCTCATTCAGATCAATTGAACTAGATCAGTTCAATTGATGATCACCAGATTCAAACCCTTGTTTGTGTGACCCAGTTAGGTTCAGTTCTGTATGGTAATGGGATATGTCATGATCTCTATCATAGACATCATCGAAACTCCTTTCGATGGATCAGAACTCTTCTGATTCGAACAGCTAGAATGATCGATCATCTAAATCATTCTAATTGCTCCCAAAATCCACCAGTGACACCTAGCAGTATATGGTGGCAACCCATCAGAGCTGAATGCGAACCTCTTGGTGCAGCTACCTGTGTGATTCAAGTTCTTCTATCTTGAGCCCCGATCAGATTAGGGTTAAGGTGAACTCGTCAAACCCTAGTCTCTGTCAGATGATGTAATCATTCGATTCGAGTCCAATGTGAAAATCTAAATAGAAACTCTTTCTATTATTTCACTCTACCATGGCCATGGATTTCTGGACTTGATTCTCATGATCATCATAGGGCTACTCCTCTACCACCGAGGTAGATAGATCCCATCTTGATGCAATCCAGTTCCTACAATGAACATGTCATAGCCAACATACACCTCAGGGTTCCATATGGCTAGGAGACCGAGTAATGGTGTAGTCAAACTATAACACCCTCAAGGTGAACTGCCGATGCATCTCAGGTCAAAGAACCAGACACACTACTGCAGCATCGAGTCAGTCATTGACGAGAAGGTAGACTTCCTAATGACTACTCGAGGTGGTCACGCTCAGTGCCCTCGTTCTCTAACGAGTACCTGTACTCTCGCTCCGGTGTCTCCACACCGTAGACTCAAGACTCATCTACTAAAGAGAAGCGATTGTACACCAACCTTCCGGATCAATCACCATCCTCGTGATGATCCTATGGTCGGGAGCATTTTATGAGTTAATAATGATTATTCATGTCTTAAATTTTCAACTCTTGAAAATATGAATTATCATTACCATTAACTCAAAGGATGTATCACAGACACTAAATACACATATGTGATAGAAAATAACCCATTTTATTGATTATAGTCAAAATTACAATTTTGCCCCTAGAAGTGTATTACAAGTGTCAGCCAATTCTGGCTTCTAGGGCACATATATCTATTCATGGATCGAACCATATCCAATAGAGTCTGATTTCTCCGTTCTGAAACCCGTTGAGTTGAGGTGTTCCTGGTGGAGTCCATTGAGAGACTATGCCATTTTCCTTAAGATAGTCTAGGAATTTTCCGGCTAAGGTATTCACCTCCTCGATCTGATCGAAGAAGAACCTTAATGGGTTTTCCAGTTTGTTTTTCTACTTCATGTCTGAATTCTTTGAACTTTTCAAAGGCTTCAGACTTATGTCTCATAAGATACACATACCCATACCTAGACAGATCATCGGTAAAGGTAATGAAGTAGACAAAATTGCCTCTAGCCGGCACATCAATGGGCCGCACACATCAGTATGTACTAGGGCAAGGAGATCTGTGGCCCTCTCCCCATGTCCAACAAAAGGGAGTTTAGTCATTTTGCCTTGAAGACAAGATTCACAAGTTGGATATGACTCGGAAAGTCAATGGACTCAATAGCCCATTTTTCTCCAATTTGTTAATCCTATCTTCTGCTATATGACCTAATCTCAGGTGCCATAGATATCTGTCGTTTGGACTATCCCTAGGTCGTTTGGCATTCACGTTTTGCTCGATAGTTAAAATAGGTACATCAATATGCAACTGATAAAGACCATTAATAAGGAAAACCATTTGCAATTTTATTTCTTTCATAAAGAATGTTACAATGGTCCTTAAAGAAGGTGATCACATAACCTTCTTGTGCTAAGCATGAAACAGAAATCAAATTCCTGCTAGCTGCAGGCACATAATAACAGTCTTTTAAAAACTAAGTCTAAACCAGATGGTAATCGAAGAGGGTATGTTCCCACGGCTACTGCAGCAACTCTTGCTCCATTACCGATGCGTAGGATCATGTCTCCATCCCTCAGCCTCCTGCTATCCTCAAGACCCTGCATAGAAGTGCACAGATGAGCACTAGAACCAGAGTCAAGCACCCAACTGGATGCAGAAGAAACCGTAAGGTTAGACTCAATAACGAGCATACCTCCAGAAGGACCTTCCTTCTTGTTCTTTAGGGTGGCCAGGTAAATAGGGCAGTTCCGCTTCCAATGGCCGTCGCTGTTGCAATGGAAACACTTTCCTTTGACATCGGCCTTTTTTCTTCGGTTCTGCCTTCTTCTTCTTTGATCCTTCCACCTTTTGCTTTTTCACAGACTTCTTTTTCTTTCCATAAGACTTTCTTTTGGAAGAAGTCCGTTCCATAGCAAGAACTGAGCCTTTAGAACCTTTCATAGAAAGCTCAGCGGTAACCAGCATATTCATCAACTCGGCCAAGGAATTTTGAAGTTTATGCATGTGGTAATTCATGATGAATTGCCCATATGCATCAGTCAAGGATTGCAGAATAATATCATTCTGCAGATCCAAGTCCAACTTCACACCGAGCTTCTCAAGCTCTTCCATGTCCTTGATCATTGTCAGACAGTGATCTTGGACTGACTGCCCATCACGCATCTTAGCCTTAAAAAGTCATTTCGTGACTTGATATTTGGCTGCGCGACTCTGTTCACCAAACATCTCCTGCAGGTGAGCCAACATTTGGCGAGCAGTCCCGATATCTTCATGTTGGCGCTGGAGCTCATCAGACATCGAGCCCAACATGTAGTATCTGGCCTTATTGTCTTCGTCAATCCATTTTTTCCAGAGACGCTCTCTGTTCAGTGATGGACGAGCTGGTAAGGTGGGAGGGTCCTGGTCCAAAACATGTGGTTAACTTCTCTGAACCCAAAACAATTTTGTAGTTCCTGAGCCAATCTTTATAATTGGGTCCAGTCAGTCTATGTGTGTCCAGGATACGTGCCAATGGGTTTGGACGCAGACATTTTCCTGTAGAGAGTCAAAGATTCTAGTTAGATACTGTAATTTTGACTTGACCAATTTGTTTAGGGATTTTATTTTTAAACAAATTAGCTCCCACTATTTTCTCGGATCCCTACACTCCCTCTGTAGAGATGCGAAAATCTCCGCGATTGATGATTTCTAGTGGGTGGTGCGGTCTCACCAACTGACTCATCACCTCACCTAACAGTTATTGGTGATGGGTTAGCCAATGAGTGAACAACTCTTGTTCAATGATTCTCTAATCATGGTGCACCCAAACTTGGTCTCTAATTCATGAATCTCACCGTATCCGAAATATTGATCCACTCCTTAGTTAAGTCAGACCCACCATTTGCATAGACTGGGTTCCTAATTGGGTCTCTCACCGTATCCGAAATATTGAGCCCAACTCATCCTCCAGCCCATAGCATCCAATGCCTAATAGACATGGTTGCATCTTCCCGGTGCAACTGAGCCACTGTATCCAGCCGAGAACAATCAACCCCGGGAAGGGCCCGCACGTCTACAATGGTGGAAGACCTCAGACTTAATCTTTTCTTAGGGAGAATTGATTCAGGTCTCATTAAACTAGACTTGGCTTAGTCATAACAATTATGACTAACCTAGTGGCATGGGTTAGCTCGGATTATTGACCACCTCAGATCAGAACTGTGTCAACAGATATGGCCAGGTAAGTGAGACCGGTGGAAGGAATATGCCATTAACTCGCACAAGAACGCATTCAGGTCGAGTAGCTTCCAATTAAAAACCAGTCGGTCGTCTATGCCAAACTTACCTTAGACACCAAATTGTTGAGTCAGAACCAATTGGGTTAGCCTACAATCCAGACTCTAACCTCTGAGCCTAATTAGGTCTTGCTTGATCGTGACTCGATCTTGACCCAGACTTAATCCTATTAGGCTGGTCAATTTAAGCATTGTTGATCCCATCTAACCAACTCTTGATTCGGTTTGATCAACCGCTTAGACCTAATTGAGCTACCCAAGCCCGAACCCAGTATTATGAATATGTCTTAGATCTGAAAATTCTCAATTTTAGACCTAATTAATATTCCATAAACTTAATTCTTAATTAAGTTGGGTTCATAAACAAAATATGCACAATAAATCCTAGGGTTTCAGGATCTAGGGTTTTGCAGAAAGTAAGTTTTGGGTTTCTGATTAAGGACGAACACGCAGCACCCCTACACGTCATAAGAACACCCCATCGAATGGGAAGAGAGGGCCTTTAAACCCTTCTTCGTTCTTATGACCGGACGGCCAAGAGGAACGCCTTAATCAGGAACATTCAATACTACAAAACAATATCAGATCTATATCATATATCTCATATATAAAGTAGATCTAATCATGGCATATTTTGCATACATCTCATGTATCAAATCATGCATGTTTTCAGATCTAAATTATCTCATAATAATCTAAAAAATTAGATTTAAATTGATCTAATCAAAATAAATTCTAATCTAGACAATTATGTAGAACTATTCTACAACTAGTCTAGACATGCATCTAATCATATCTCATATGATATTTAAAATTAAATAATTTTTATTTGCTGTTTATCAGATGTTATTATAATACTTATAATATCAGAAAATAGTAAATAAGAAGATCTAAAATATGATTTAATCAGATTAAATCAAAGACATGCAAAACTATTCTATAGAACTATTCTATTCTAGAACTAGTCATGCATATCTTCATGTTCTTAGATCCAAATCATTTAATTTTAATTTTTCTGATTTCAGATCTGATCACATCTCATGTGACATCTAAAATCACTTTATTTTCTAATTAAAATAAAATTAAAATCAGATCTAAACAATTTAGAACCATGGCTCTGATACCAGTTGAAGGGAAATCCTGATTTCCCGGTCCAGGTTCGTCCAGATCTGATCAGATCAAGAGATATATTTCAAAAATTTTTCTCTTGATCTCAATCAGATCTTGATATGTTTCAGATCTGATTCTTATTATTTTAATAAATAAAATAAAATAAGATAAATTAAATCAAATTTAATTTACCTGATTTGGGTAATCCTATTACCCTGTAGATGATCCTGATTGCAGCGGAAGGTTCTGGATCTAGCCACGCAAGCGCCTGGCCTCTACCGGTATCCACTCGGGTTGGATCTAGAGATCCTCTTCTTCTCTATCACACCTCCAAAAATCAGATCTGGATCTGATCTGGAGGATCTTCAAAACTCTTTTGAAGATCTGCAGTCGTCCTTTTGCAGCAGCGCAGCCTTCTTGCTTTTGATCGCCTTTCCTTGATCTGAATCGCACCAACCTAAGTCCAAAACCCTTTTGGACGTGGAGAGGAGAAGGAGGAGAAGTTTAGGCATGGAGGAAGAGGGGAGAGGCAGCCTTGGGGCATGGGAAATCTCTCTTTAATTGCATTAGAATCTGAGTTGGGCGCAGGGTCTTATTTATAGACTAAGTGTGATCCAACTCCTCTTCCTCTCAACCAATCACAACCCTTTGTGAAATCAGATCTAAATCTGATTGGTTGGAATAGAGACCCCTGGATTCCTCCTTAGAGGGTGCCTAAGACCAGTCAAACTGGATTCTTAGTAGAACTCTGATTGGAATCCAAAAGGGAGGTGGAGTCCTTGTCCAACAAGGACTCCTAGGCGCCTCCTACTTGGGCTCACGCCACCCTTGGCGTGCGCCCTTCTCCTTGCCAGGTTCTGGCAGGGGGACAGGCCCCCACCAGCTCTCCAATAGGTGCATGACATGTGGTCAAAAGTCAAAGGTCAATGGTCAACGTTTGACCAGTCAAAGGTAGACTTTTGACCAAAGTCAAAGAACAAGAAATGGCAGGTGACCAAAAATGGCAGGTAATGTCTTACAAAATAAGACAACCTATTCTGACTTGGACAACCTCCAGTCAGACCATATGAAGGCCTCTGATTGAGCACAAACTCCTTTGGCTCAGTCAGGACAACTTATTTATGATAGTAAAAGAAGAACGTTAGGTTCAATCGAGTGCTAGCACGATTTCCTTGAACCTAATTGAATCTCATTCAGATCAATTGAACTAGATCAGTTCAATTGATGATCACCAGATTCAAACCCTTGTTTGTGTGACCCAGTTAGGTTCAGTTCTGTATGGTAATGGGATATGTCATGATCTCTATCATAGACATCATCGAAACTCCTTTCGATGGATCAGAACTCTTCTGATTCGAACAGCTAGAATGATCGATCATCTAAATCATTCTAATTGCTCCCAAAATCCACCAGTGACACCTAGCAGTATATGGTGGCAACCCATCAGAGCTGAATGCGAACCTCTTGGTGCAGCTACCTGTGTGATTAAGTTCTTCTATCTTGAGCCCCGATCAGATTAGGGTTAAGGTAAACTCGTCAAACCCTAGTCTCTGTCATATGATGTAATCATTCGATTCGAGTCCAATGTGAAAATCTAAATAGAAACTCTTTCTATTATTTCACTCTGCCATGGCCATGGGCTTCAGGACTTGATTCTCATGATTATCATAGGGCTGCTCCTCTACCACCGAGGTAGATAGATCCCATCTTGATGCAATCCAGTTCCTACAATGAACATGCTATAGCCAACATACACCTCAGGGTTCCATATGGCTAGGAGACCGAGTAATGGTGTAGTCAAACTATAACACCCTCAAGGTGAACTGCCGATGCATCTCAGGTCAAAGAACCAGACACACTACTGCAGCATCGAGTCAGTCATTGACGAGAAGGTAGACTTCCTAATGACTACTCGAGGTGGTCACGCTCAGTGCCCTCGTTCTCTAACGAGTACCTGTACTCTCGCTCCGATGTGTCTCCACACCGTAGACTCAAGACTCATCTACTAAAGAGAAGCGATCGTACACCAACCTTCCAGATCAATCACCATCCTCATGATGATCCTATGGTCAGGAGCTGTTTATGAGTTAATAATGATTATTCATGTCTTAAATTTTCAACTCTTGAAAATATGAATTATCATTACCATTAACTCAAAGGATGTATCACAGACACTAAATACACAGGTGTGATAGAAAATAACCCATTTTATTAATTATAGTCAAAATTATAATTTTGCCCCTAGAAATGTATTACAAGTGTCAGCCAATTCTGGCTTCTAGGGCACATATATCTAACAGATAGATCTTATTGTCTAAGCATATGGGATTCTATTCATATGCTCTCTCTGTTTAGAAGTTGTTGGATAGTCCTTCTTAGAGAGAGTAATTC
Organism: Cocos nucifera; assembly: GCA_006176705.1. NCBI lineage: Eukaryota > Viridiplantae > Streptophyta > Magnoliopsida > Arecales > Arecaceae > Cocos > Cocos nucifera. The sequence continues at coordinate 117,101 of QRFJ01003868.1, forward strand.
CTTAGCCTATCGATAGATAACCCTTCTTGAAATTCACCATGTTGAACCTCTTCAGCATCGTATCGATGTATGTGGATTGGGACAACGCAAGCCTCCTTTTAGATCTATCTTTATAGATCTTTATCCCAAGGATATAGGATGCTTCTTTCAAATCCTTCATGAAGAATTGAGATGACAACCATACCTTGATTCCCTGTAATGTGGGAATATCATTTTCGATTAAGAGAATGTCATCCATATATAATACAAGAAATACAACCACAGAACTATTTGCACATTTATAGTCACCAAGCTCTTCTCCGCTTTTAATGAAGTCATACATTTTAATCATCTTATCAAATTGCATGTTTCAACTCCTTGAAGCTTGCTTTAGTCCATAAATGGATCTATTTAGCATGCACACTTTAAATTCATCTGTGGATGTCAACTCTTCAGGTTATATTATATACATCTCTTCTTCCAGCTCTCCATTAAGAAAAGTAATTTTGACATTCATTTTTCATATCTCATCATCTAAATATGTTGCTATTGCAAGCAAAATCTAAAAGAACTTGAGCATTGCCATAGGAGAAAATATCTTATCATAGTTAATACCATAACATTGATAATATCCCTTGGCAACGAGTTAGGCTTTATTGGTCTCCACCATCCCATCCGCTCCTCATTTTCTTTTAAAAATCCATTTGCACCCTATGGATTTTATCCCTTTGGATGGATCAACTAGTGTCCATACACCATTGATCTCCATGGACTCCATTTTGGATTTCAGGAGATCAAGCCATTTCTTAGAGTCAGGACTTTGTATGGCATCCATATAGATGATCGGATCCTCATCATTCTCATCTAGTTCAACAAGATCACCATTCTAGATCAACAAACCATAGTATCTGTCCAGCTAACGTATTACTCTACTGGATCTCCTCAAAGGTACCTCTATAATAGGCTATGGATTTGATTCTCCAATCAAATTCAGTTCTGTATATGATTGTGTCAGTTCTTCTACTTTACGAACATCACCAAATTTAATCTTAGAGGAATTAGTTTCTTTTCCAAGAAACTTCTTTTCCAATAAGACTATCTTATTGCTGATGAACATATTTTGTTCTTCAATAAGGTAGAAGTAATATCTTCTTATTTTCCTAGGGTACCCTACAAAATTATACTTATAGAACCTTGGTCCAAGCTTGTCAATCTAAAAATATTTTTGATAAGCTAGACAACCCCAAATCCTAAAGTAAGAGAGTATCGACCTATGCCCAGTCCACATCTCATATAGAGTTTTTGCAACTGATTTGCTTGGAACCTTATTGAGCACATAGCAAGTAGTCTCAAGGGCATAACCCCAGAAAGAGACAAGCAGACTAGCAAACTCCATCATGGACCAAACCATATCCAATAGAGTTTGATTCCTTCTTTCTAATACACTATTATACTGAGGAGTCTCAGTAGGTGTTCATTAAGAGAGAATCTCGTTTTCCTCTAGATATGTCAAAAACTCGCTAGTGAGGTATTCTCTTTCTCGATCTGACTGAAGAAGTTTAATACTCTTTTTAGTTTATTTTTCTACTTTACTATGGAATCATTTGAACATTTCAAATGATTCAGACTTATGCTTTATAAGATAGATGTACCCATACCTTGATAAGTCATCAGTGAAGGTAATGAAATAACTATATAAACCTTGTGCACTAATGTTCATGGATCTACATACATCAGTATGTATTGTTAGATATATGTGCCCTAGAGGCCAGAATTGGCTGACACTTGTAATATACTTCTAGGGGCAAAATTATAATTATGACTATATCAATAAAATGGGTTATTTTCTATCATATATGTGTATTTAGTGTCTGTGATACATCCTTTGAGTTAATGATAATGATAATTCATATTTTTAAGAGTTGAAAATTTAAGACATGAATAATCATTGTTAACTCATAAAATGCTCCCGACCATAGCACCATCACGAGGATGGTGATTGATCCGGAAGGTTGGTGTACAATCGCTTCTCCTTAGTAGATGACTCTTGAGTCTACGGTGTGGAGACACCGAAGCGAGAGTATAGGTACTCGTTAGAGAACGAGGGCACTGAGCGTGACCACCTCGAGTAGTCATTAGGGAGTCTACCTTCTCGTCAATGACTGACACGATGCTGCAGTAGTGTATCTGATTCTTTAACATGAGGTGCATCGATAGTTCACCTTGAGGGTGTTATAGTTTGACTACACCATTACTCGGTCTCCTAGCCATATGGAACCTTGAGGTGTATGTTGGCTATAGCATGTTCATTGTAGGAACTAGATGGCATCAAGATGGAATCTATCTACCTCGGTGGTAGAGGAGCAGTCCTATGATAATCATGAGAATCAAGTTTAGAAATCCATGGCTATGGTAGAGTGAAATAATAGAAAGAGTTTCTATTTAGAATTTCACATCAAACTCGAATCGAATGATTACATCATATGACAGAAACTAGGGTTTGATGAGTTCACCTAAACCCTAATCTGATCGGGGCTCAAGATAGAAGAACTTAATCACACAGGTAGCTACACCAAGAGGTTCGCATTCAACTCTGATGGGTTGTCACCATATACTGCTAGGTGTCACTGGTGGATTTGGGAGCAATTAGAATGATTTAGATGATCGATCATTCTAACTATTCGAATCAGAAGAGTTCTGATCCACCGAAAGGAGTTTCCATGATGTCGATGATAGAGATCATGACATATCCCAGTACCATACAGAACTGAACCTAACTGGGTCACACAAACAAGGGTTTAAATTTGGTGATCATCAGTTGAACTGATCTAGTTCAATTGATCTGAATGAGATTCAATTAGGTTCAAGGAAATCATGCTAGCACTCGATTGAACCTAACATTCTTCTTTTACTATCACAAATAAGTTGTCCTGTCTGAGCGAGGGAGATCTTGGCTTAATACCAGTTGAAGGGGAAATCCTAATTTTTCGGTCCAGGTTCGTTCAGTCTGATCAGATCAAGAAATATATTTCAAAATTTTTTCTCTTTGATCTATATTAGATTTGGGACATATATTTTAGATCTAATTCTTATTATTTTAATAAATAAAATAAATTAAGGATAATTAAATCTAATTTAATTTACTTGATTTGGGTAATCCTATTACCCTGTTGATGATCCTGTTTGCAGCGGAAGGTTCTGGATCTAGCCACACAAGCGCCTGGCATCTACCAGTATCTACTCAAGCTGAATCTGGAGATCCTCTTCTTCTCTATCATATCTCCAAAAATTAGATCTAGATCTGATATGAAGGATCTTCAAAACTCCTTTTGAAGATCAGCAGTCGTTCTTTGCAGCAGTGCAGCCTTCTAGCTTTTGATCGCCTCTCTCTTGCTTGAATCACACCAACAAAAATCCAAAACTCCTTTTGGACGTGGAGAGCAAGGAGAGAAGGTGGTTTGGCATGGAGAAGGAGGGGAGAGGCAGCCTAGGGGTGTGGGGAATTGTGATTCAATCATCTAATGTAATTTGATTTGGGCACAGGGTCTTATTTATAGACTGACTGTGATCCAACTTCTCCTCTTCCCAACCAAACACAACCCTTTATGAAATTAGATCTAAATTTGATTGGTGGAAATAGAGTCCCCTGTATTTCTCCTTAGAGGGTGCCTAAGACCAGTCAAAGTTGGTTCTTAGGAGAACTCTAATTGGAATCCAAAAAAGAGATGGAGTCCTTATCAACAAGGACTCCTAGGCACATCCAACTTGGGCACACGCCTAGGGTGGCGTGCATCCTCTTCCTTGCTAGGTTCTAGTAGGGGGACAGGCCCCCACCAGCTCTCCAATAGGTGCATGACATGTGGTCAAAAGTCAAAGTATCAATGGTCAAGTTTGACCATCAAAGGTAGACTTTTGACCATAGTCAAAGAACAAAGAATGATAGGTGACCAAAAATGGCAGGTAATGTCTTACAAAATAAGACAACCTTCTCTACTTGGATAACCTCCAGTCAGACCATATGAAGGCCTCTGATTGACAGCTATACTCCTTTTG